>JAQQZT010000013.1:8373652-8386421 GCA_030068275.1 Clarias platycephalus | reverse complement strand
TATATATATATTCTTATGTAAAAGTTTAAGCACCCCTTGATTGATAACAGATTTTGGTGATTTTTGTAATTGAAAATATGTTAACACAGTCCTTCTTGGAAATGGAAAAAACTTTGCTCTCTTCTTGTAGCCTTCTCCTGCATTGTGTGCATCAATAACTTTCATTTTCAGAGTCTTACACAGCTGCTTAGAGGAACCCATGGTTTTTGAGTGTCCGCAAGTGTGTGCACAAGGTTTGTAGAGTCAAAGTATTTGTAAAGCTTTAAAATTGCCATTTACTATTGACCGCTGTTGCCATACATCAGATCTAACGAGCTGATTCAGGTCAGACACCTTATAAGAAGAACTCTTAGAGTGCCCAAACTTTTGCACAGTACCATAATAATGTTTTTATTTTTTATTTTTGTTCAATTTATGGCATAAGAAGTAACTATTCATCAATGTTTGCTGAACATATTGTGCATTTATTCCATTTCCAAGAGAGACTGTGTTAATATCTTTTTAACAAAAAAAAAAATCACAAAAATCTGTTATCAATTGATGCCTAAACTTTTTCATAAGACTGTATTTGTTTTGATTTATTTTCTTAAAACCTTCTTTGTGACAACATCCACTGTTAAATGCTATATAAATTTGAAATGCAATGAAAATGCTCAGCTGAGCCTGAAGAGCTACTTCAAGAGTGTTTCAAACTGACGTGCAGTAAAATAATCAGCTCGATACATTATAAATGAAAGCATCTCCCATCATTTACACACCACCATTTAGAAAGATTTATGAAGCGCCATTTTAAAATATTCAGTACGGCATTGTTAAGTCCATTTTGCATTAACTACGAATTATAGGGTACTTTCTAAATGACCTGAATGCCAGTTGTAAAGCAGCATACAGTTGACTTTATAGCTTCTTGCTGTGAAAGGCAGTCTATTTAATTTCCAGGATAATTGTAATACACTACCAATATAAGGACATTGTTAGAAAACTCCATTTAAATGGATATACCACGACTCCTTTGAATGACGACTGTATCTAAACCAGTATTTCATAAAAGTATTACATAGACAGTACTGTGCAAAAGTCCTGGGCCACCCCTTACTTCTTTCTATTAAGTGGTACAGTAGTTGAGTCATGTCAACTGGACTTATTTATGTTAGGTACAGTAGGTTAGCTTTATCAGTCTGAATATAAAATAAAATTAAGTTATGTATATTAAAGAAATTTGAACAATTTGTTTTTACTGCAACAGGCTGCAAAATGCCTAAAGATACAATTTAACAATTGGTTGTTCATGTAACAATCTCAGCAGCAACCTCATTTCCCCTCTCATCTGTTCCAAGTATTCAGCATTCAGCATCACTAGTATACTAATCACCGGCCTGATCTTCTGTCACCTTCTGCACTTGTTTCTCACTGGTTCATGCTTTACGTTAGATGGTTTTTATGCTTGAATGATTCACAGGTCACTATGTGGCTTAACAAACAAAACACAACCATTCATCTGAAAATGTTCTTCAGGGACTGCTCAGGTACAGGAACTAGACTGATGTATTCTCCAAAACTACATAAAAAATACAAGAAAGTCTGGGTCTTAAAAAAGAAAAATATGAAGAAACGAGGGGTGGCCTATTAAACCCTGCCAGATATCACTGTGAAGAATTTAAACTTTTGGACTAAAGTCTAAATTCATGAATGTAGGAAATGAATCATTAGTAACACTGTGAACCCTGTGGGTTTGTACACTTGAAGCATTTTGTCAACCAGCTGGATATAGTTTTGTGCTCTGTACCGACAACTTTTTTGAGTGCTGTCTCTGCAATTATTTCTTTCCCCACTAGAAGTTCTTCAAACTGTCTGTCATTGATGACCTGTCTGATTTGTGGGCTAACACTTCCTCTTCGCATGAGTTATTATGGGAAAGCATCTGTCTCAAGTATTGAAATTCTTCACCTTCCTTGTTCAGCACTTTTGAACCCAAATGATTATAGTATGGCCCGTGCTTCTTAAAGTAATACAGTACGACTCTTTAGCACAAGAAACAATAGCACTTATACACTTATAGAGGTGCATCTGAGCTACATTCCTAGGATTAGTACAACTATTTTCAGATGACCACAGATGTTCCTCTTGCAGGTGCTGGTGTACAGTATGTGTTCCAATAAGCTTTCTATTTCAATTTGGATTGGTACTACATGATAGACACTATGATTGTGTAAAGGCACTAGGGTTTCAGGTCGGTCATGTTCTGTACAGAAATAAATATTGTCAAGCAGACCAAAGACATTTGTCAAATCTCCAGATAGCAAATCCCTGACCAATATGGCTCTTGCTGAATGTAAGTAGCTTAAAATCTGAATAACTGGCTATTTTGAATTTAGTCATGTGGTATCTTCATCCACTTGCTCTATGCTTCATGTCTCTGGTGGCCTTGGGACTGGCAGACTGTCATCATACAACACTGGCATCGTGGTTGGAGGCAGACTGGGACAGTCAATAGATTCCTTGTTTTTAGTAGACAAGCCAGAGACATTGGTCAGACTGGAGTAGCAGTCTGTTTACAAGATCCCTCTGCTCCCGCCATGTCATGCGATTAACAAATGGCATCGACTTCTGAGTAACACTGAGCCTAAACTGAGTCTAAACTTAACAGTGCAGGTTGCGCGGCTAATGTGAGTCCAGGCTTTGTCGCGATCACCAAATTCACAAGCGGTATAACACGTATAGCGTTAACTGTAGACAAGAGCTGTTTTGGAGGTTTAAGTGTACTGTACTGTATACCTTTATACACTGTTAAACATCTGTACTGTCAGTGTCTAATTTGTCCAGGCATGGTCATATATGGCCAAGCATTTTTTATTTTGACCAGGTATGTCTGGACACAGCTTAAAAAAAAAAAAAAAAACCTTTCCATTGTTTGTGGGCAGCACTGAAATTAGGCAGATAAAGTTACCTTATGTGCACCATGTACTCTTTTCCATCATTGACCTGAACTTTGGTATTTATGCCGTGAGTCCCATCTTCTTGGCTGCAGGAAAAATCATACTGAAAACAAAACAAAAAGAGAATTTTAGCCCATCATTTCACAACAGTATTTTAAAAATTAAAGCCCGGCTCGGACAGCACGTACAGTAAAACATGATACTGTTACAGTATGCACTATATGACATACAGCACATTTACCTGTAAAAGTCCATTGTTAAGGTAGAGCTTGAGAAAAAAGCAGCCAGCACCTTGGTCGACATACAGGAGTATTCCATTCACTGAGCGAGTCTGAAACCTCGCTGTGATATTATTCACATCACTGAGATTAATGCCCTCAAACTCTAGGAAAGAAGTGCCAAAATATCTCGCATAGGTGATATCTAAAGAGAGAGAGAGAGAGAGAGAGCGAGAGAGAGACAGAAAAATGAACACACTCAAAAAGAAGTCAGAATATATCTGCGCGTTTGTACAGCAAACCAAACCTCAATAAAATCTCATATGAATATTTATTTATTTACTCTCCATGCTACAATTTTCCTGTTTCCAGTAACATGACTGAACACTGGAGTACAATATGAAACATCCCTGAAACACAATATTGAAAAACAATAAAGACAAAAAGGAAACGTAAAAAGAAAGAAAGAAAGAAGGAAAGAAAGTCATATCAGAGCATATGATTTAAATTGAGTTTATTAAATTACATCATTGGATGCTACAATGGAGTCCAAATGTCTGAAATTGCAAGTGAAAATATTAAATTTTTTTATTAGTTTTTAATTTAATACAACAATATTCATTACACATTACAGTATATCATTTACATATATAAGTGAAATGTGGAATTTCAAATGTATTTCAGCTTTTCTTAGTATATAGGATTTTTTTTTTGTCTTTTTTTCTGCACTCAAGCTGGCATGGTCTCGACATGTTTGGACAAAACCTTATTACTTATTTACATTTTAGACCAACTCCATCAAAGTGTCATCTGAGCACATCCTTTGACAGAAGAGAATTGATGTAAGTAATAACCTTTGGTACAAAAAACATCTTTTAGTACTTAACATGGTCTATTTGTTTAAAATATAAAAATATTGCACACTCTACTTTTTATTTCACTTTGTATTATCAGTTTTATATGAAAAGAAAAGGATTTGCGACATGCTCTCAGACTTTTGGACACCACTGTACATGTTAATTATGTGAAACCAATTCTGCCATTTAGTTCATGAAAGCCCATTCCCAACCTGAAAATTACTCAAGATGTTTCCGTCCTCACTCACACCGTCAGTGAGGTTGGAATGATGAGTAGCTTCTATTCTTAAGACCTTCCAGTGGAATTATGACTCACAGAGTATATAATTGTGACTCACAAGCTGAAAGTTTGACCAAAGTACTTCACAGTAGGCTTTATCCTAGTGGTGGTCTGATGACTAGTTTTTCACTTGACACTAAATGTGCTTTTAAAATACCCCCATGTTGTCTGGAGAATTTAAAGACACTGATATTATCAATAATGTCCATTTGAATACGCAACACAAAAGAATTGAACACAAAATTTGAAACTACACAAATTTTTATAGCAGTAAATTTACTACATGGTGCATTAGCTGCGAAATAGGATTGGTTAAACCTAAAGTCCAAAGACCAAAGTGCTATTTGAGTGGTTGAAGCTCATGGGGTTGGGGCTCTGGGTTGCTGATCAGAGGGTAGAGGGTTCAAGAAACACCCACTACTGGGTTACCACTGTCGGGCCTAAATGTCCTTAACCCCATGCCCACATAAAATGCCTGCAGGACGTAAGCCTGGAGAATTGGGTGGGTTGCGGTAGGAAGGGCAGCTTATGTAAAACCAGTGCCAGTAACTTGTAACAGTAAAATTATCCAATGTGGCAACCCAGAGAAATCCCCCCTCCCCTCTAAAAAAACAACAACAACAACATTCCATGGTATTTCGTTCTCTAATGTCAAGAACAAACATTTTTTCACATTATAAAAGGTATCCAAATCAGAAAGATTTTAACTAACTCTTGCACATTAATCACTGGATTAGAGGAGCTTCTGTGTCAAAACAGCTTGCTTTCAGTCTCCAGTTTTTTCCCAAAAAAGATTAACAGAGTAAAGCATCCAAGGCAGATTAAAACTTAATCAAAATGTAGCTTTAAATCGATACAATGTAGACATCACTTAATCACCAACTTTAAGCTGAAGGCAATAAAACATCAATCAGGTAAATTCAAAATTCTTTCTTTTCTCAAATTAGACCTCAGGGTCCCCTAGAGACAATCCAGATTTTTGCACATATCAACAAGATATTCATTTTCTCGTTAAAAGCATACATAAGCTAGTATTCCGTCAACTAGCAAACCGAACTGATGAATTTGACCAAATCACTCTTATTTATATGAGATAAATTCATACACATTTATAGCATAGCTATACTGTATCAGATATTAGCCAATGATGCTTCTGTTGCATAGCAAGAACTTAAAATCTGGTAGCATTGTACCTTATGAAAGTTGAACATAAGAGATAATTATGTCTATGGACAAATCTAAAGGTTCCTCTCCTCAGTTGCTCTGTGGAGAACCAATCAGTCTGGGGAAAGAAGTCATGACCTCATGACCTCAAAGCTAGTTTTGGCCATTGTTAAGAGATAGCTAAAACAAAAAACCATATGAGACTGGCTTGGAGAAAGCACAGGTAAGATCTAGTGTGCCAACCAAAAGGATTGCCTATTCAATCCTTTCTGCCCTGACTTGCAATCTGGCTATAACATCAACGATTATGGAAAATTTCCCCTTGGGGACCAAGTCATTCATTAATTCGAGATTCCTTATTTGGACTGTGTAGTTGGAATGTAAGCTTTGAAGCAGTCCACATCAACTGGCAGCAGGCACAGGCATGCCTCATTAGCATGGGGAAGCCTCTTCCCCAGACTCCACTTGTGTCAATAAGTTGTATTGAGAAGGTCAGTTTAACAGCTTTTTCAGGTGTACTTTAGCTCTGAAACTTGCCCCTGAATAGCTGTTTGAAAATGGTCAGTATAGACAGATGATGTCTTACAGTTACGGTTAAACGTACGGTTTTCATATGACTTAAACTGCTACTTGTGGAACCTCACTCACTCACTCATCTTCTATACCGCTTTATCCTGTATTCAGGGTCACGGGGACCTGGAGCCTATCCCAGGTGGCTTAGGGCACGAGGCAGGGTACACCCTGGACAAGGTGCCAATCCTTCGCAGGTCACACACATACACACATACTCATTCACACACTATGGGCAATTTGGGAACGCCAAACCTAACCTGCATGTCTTTGGACTGTGGGAGGAAACTGGAGTACCCGGAGGAAGCCGCCCCCTGTGGAACCTAAAATGTTAAATAAGATCATGTGAAAATAGAAATATGAAAAAAGAAAAAAGGAATATAATACAACTGAAGAGATGTCAAATGTTGAAATGACAACAGACAGCTTGATTACTCTCTACCCTGGAATAGGAACTGTCATTATTTTATAACAAACTACAAAATCCTATTTCCTACACCTCTGGACTTCTTTTTTGCTGCTTCATCGTGGGGGTTTTCAGATGTAGTCATGCCCTCCTTTGGTTAAAACCAAAGCTTAAAAGAATAAATGAATTCTCATCATGCATCACTGGCTTTCTTTGAAATCAACAAATGTATTTATAAAAAGTGTGAAGGAAAACAATCCAGACTATGCCTTAAAAACACTGAAAGACTAAAAGAGGTAATAATCTGTATATCTAAATTTTAACTGTATATTGAAGAAAGAAAAATAAAAAAAACACCCCAAAACAGCCTACACACACCTTTGATGTCAAGACATTCAGGATACTGTATGTGAGTAACATTAAATTAACAGACAGGGAACAGGCAGACATAACATTAAAGTTTCAGCATTGAAAGCCCCATAATTCACTGGAATGGGATACAGATTGAGCTGGTTGAAATCCTGATGAATAATTTAATGATAGTTATGGTATTAAAGTAATGAATATATTGTAACATGTCAATCACACTTATTACAAGTTATAAACTTACGTTAGTATTAAGGGGACACATTTGAAAAATAACTATTAGCATAATTACCTATTATACAATTAGCACAATAATAATCACATTATCCCTGGCTAAACTTTAAGCTGTAGGCTGCTGTAAAAGTATTGGTTGTACTGGATCATGTGCTATTTTAGTAATGACAAAGGAAGTCATATTGTTAAATTAAGACAATTTTCGCTGTTTGTATTGTTTATTAATGCTAGGTTACACCAGATTTCCGCAGCTAAAAAATATATTCATGAAACGTTAACCCCACCAACCAAAAAACCTAAATGGAGGTCATGCTTTCTAAAACTATGCCTTTTTCCATACAGTCTTTGACTGAACAAGCAACAGATTACAGAAATAAGGTCAATTTTTACTGTGCAAAAAAGTCTTCAGGTACCCGTTAATTTTCATATTAAATTCAATTTAATTAAATGTAATTAAATTATATAGTATAAATTATAGAAACAGGAACAGATACTTTACTGTGTGAGGCTGAAAAATGCCCCCCTGCCATAGATTACCCCCCCTCCCCCCTGACCTACATAATCTCTATCAAATATTATATTAGAACATACATTCCGACGTAAATTTTTTATCATACATGATATTACTATTATAATGAACCCTATGCATGACAGCCGTCGAAACCATTAATTCACATTTTCATATAATGTTTATTTTGTGGCACATTTATTTTGCAGGAGTTTATCATGTAATACAAACATTTTTACACTAATCAAATTTTGTTTATTATGAAAAATTACACGAAATGATTTTTATTATAAAATAAGCAATATAAAAATATCAATGATCTGTGATATGTACTGTATATGAAAAAAACTTTTTGTACAAATGTTTTTTTTCATATACAACATATTTTTTTATATTGCTTATTTTATAATCAAATACGTTTGGCGTAATTTGTAATTCATAAATCTATAAATTTATGTTCTAATATAATATTTGATAGAGATTATGTAGGGGGGAAATCCGTGGCACGGGGGCATTTTAGTGCATTAAACCCAGTTTGGTGTGGTCATGTGACTACATGTGGTTAATGTTATTGCGGCCGATTGGTCAAACGGAGTCATGTGATTATTGTTGGGGCGCCTGATTGGTGAAACAGTCAAGTGCTAAATCTACTGGCAGAATGTCAGCGGAGTAAAAGTAGCGTTTCTTCTTCACAAATCTACTCAAGTAAAAGTAAAAAGTATGGTGCAGTAAAATATTTTTTGAAAAGTTACTTAAGTAAATGTAACAGAGTAAATGTAACTCGTTACTACTCACCTCTGCTAAAGATACTATTTAAAAAATTGGTTGTTGGTGTAACAACTTCAGCAGCAACGTCCTTTCCCCTCTCATCTGTTCCAACCACTCAGCATTCAGTGGACTAATCACCGGCCTCATAATCTGCACCTATTTCTCACTGTTTCAGGCCTTAAGTTTGAAGTTTCTTATGCTTGAATGATTCATAGGTCACTGTACGCCTTAACAAATAAACAAACCACAAAAAAATAAAAAATCATTCCTCTGAATCTGTCATGTACAGGCACTGGACTGAAAATAAGGGCCAAAAAAGTCTTTCAGGAAGCCTGGAGAACTATTACACAAAACTACATAAAAAAATAGAAGAAAGTCTGGATCTCTGGAAGCAAAATAGAAAGAAAAGGAGGGGGGGTCATCTTATTAAAAAAAAACAAAAAAACCCCACTCATTTATTTTGTGGATCTATATTAAGGCCTATTGGACTGAATTGTATTTTTACTTTAGACACTTTCTTTAATAAATGAGCAGAAAATGCTCATGGCTTGACAATTATTGGATTGTCCCACAACGCTAACACCTTTAGAAGCCTGAAAAGAAGCACCTGACACACTGAGGCGATGCAACACCCCAGGGATGCAGATTCACAGCCAAGATACACCTCATTAATACCCCTCATGAATATGCATCAGTTCTGGTGACCTTAGCATGACTCTGGATTTCATGAATCGAGGGCCATGAAATGATGCACCTCAAGGCGATTAAAGCTCCAAAACAATTAGGCAGCAACAGCACAAACGTACACAAACCATAAACCTTACTTATTACACAGTGTAATCTAATTATCAATATTTTATCCTGTCCAGACGTGAACACAAAAGAAGGCTCGGGTCAGCTTTGCCTCAATGGAATGGAACTGGAATGGCTTGAGAATTGTGAAGTAAAGCATCATGCATTACTGTACTGTATACGGTAAAAGTCTCAAAACAGAACAATCTCCAAGCTGATTGGTTGTGTCATTTAATCTCCTCACCTCATTGGTTGCAGGTGATTAGTAAGTTGTGTATGTCCTGTGGCGATCCCATCAGATAAGCTTATCTGTATGCCTTTTAGATTTTTTTCAGGCTTCAAAAAAAAAAAAGTATATTATTTTGAATATCGTATAAGGATTTTTGCTTGTGTGTGTTTTTTTTTTTTTTTTTTTTTTAAATAAAGCTTCTTACAGAATACTTTTCAAACCATAGAACCACTTTACCTTGCCTCAAAATTACCTCCTGCCTCCCAAGCATGAATAGTGACATGGCCACCCTGGCTCCAATGCCTTCAACAACCTGTATTTCAGCAGGGTGTGATTTGAAAGATGAAGACGTGAGCTATCTATCTTTTCTCACTCGTTGAAATGGCTTTAGTGCCTGGCATGTTGAATTGGAGCTGAAGGCGATAGCACAAAGAGAGAATGACGGTTTTAACAGAGTGCCTCGTGAAACTATTCTTAGCCGCATCTAGGGCTCTGGGTGTTTTTAGAGAGTGACCTAGATAGACACTTTTAAGAGCCCTTGTTAGTTGTTCGGCAATGGTATTGGCATTTATCCCATGGTGAGGTTGCCATTAACGGGAGATGTACGGGCATTCACTACTGTTGTTATTAATTACGGCAAACTAACTGACAAAAGTGCAAGATTAAAGGCATAGAGAGCAGGCTGACCTCAGGGCTAATGAACTGAAAAGAATTGGGATAATAATCAGCCCGAAACATTTAACAGTCCCTTGTCCACTTGTTATTGGCTGGACGATATGCTGTCCTAATTAAAGGAGACACAACGTGTACTGGCCATAAGGCTGGTGCTGCATTTCATACTAATCCTGTTCCTGCAGTAGAGACTCAGCTGTGCCGCAATGGGTATGCGGGGTGAGAAAGGATGAAAGGAACACTCAGAGACAATAGCATGTAGCAGGTGCAGCAAGAAGAATCTCATTACAGATATACATCTTTAGGGTACACAGTGCTAGTCCATGACAGCCTTGGCTGCATAAAAAAAAAAAGGCAAGGGAAAGAGAACATAGGTCGCTGCCTGTGAAAGTGGAGAAAGCTGCTGTGAGAAGTGCTGTCTTCTGTCCTTCGAAAGCAGCCGCATTTAAAAGGACACGTTCATTTCAGAATCCATTATTGATGCTTGCCTCACATTTCTGTCAATAAACTTCCTTGAGCTTTATCAGGGACAGAATCGTGACCTCAATATCATGCAGTCCATTCGAATGGAACTGCCATGGATGTCTGCTGGCAGAGAATGTGTGCGGACAGCTCAGTGTCCTCTGCATATTGACTTTTTCACATCCGTCATGCATTGATTTCTATAGAGAGCATATTCGGATAATGAAGCGCTCTCATCCTCGGGGCACGGACTTCATTCTAATGCATGTTTATCTTTCGCTGTTTGATGACATTTCATTTTAGAAATCATTTAAAAACATTATTATTTACAGTTCATATAATTATAAAAAAAGGCTTAATGGAAATGTTTTTTTTTTCTTTCCTCTTCAATTCATGCAGGTTATTTGGATGAAAAGGACTCAGATTCATACAAACAGAAGACTAAGCCTTAGCAAAAGCATAAACATATTTACAGCACATCTTCATATTATCCATAATTATCTTCATATTTCTTTGCAAGCTCTGACTTTAATGCTAAAGGTTGATTTGTATAAATGCCAGAACCCAATTAGCACATTTTAAAATAAACTTTAAAATACATCGATGGTCCCCATGAATATGCCCTCTTGATTACTGACATGCATCTCACAGTTTTTTATTTTTGGTTTAGTTTACAGGTCAGGTGTGTAGATTGGTCACACACAAAAAAAGGCTTCAAAATGACACACAGGATAAGATAAGAATTACTTTTCCGTCTATCTCAAATACCTACACAGGAAATAAGTATGATTTGAAATATTTAATATATAAAGGTGATTTTTTGTTATCCAAAAGAGTCTTAAATGAAACACTATTTTATTTCTATCCCGTTCCCAAACACATTCAAAGGACACCGAATACCCGAGACAAGTACTAGAAAGGACAAAAATGTGGTGATTTGCTATATTAATGGGCACATATACTGTATATGCAATTTCATATTTATTAGTTGTTTTATAGGCTGTTAAATGTTGTCAACGTGAGGAGTGTTGCACAGTCACAGCCTCCGGGGTGTCTAGTTTAATCCTGAACTCAGACTACAGGTTATAATAAATACAGAGTGCAATCAGAACGCTCCAATTTCCATTAACCCAATGATGATCCTTTAAGCTATAATGCTCCATTAGCTTTTAAAGATACCTAGACAACAACTGGTTGAGCGCAGAGCAACCCACGAAAAAAAAAAAAGGCACTTCAGACACATGAAGCTTTAAAGAAGGGGGGAAACACCACTGGAACCAATTAATCAAAAACAATTAATTGAAAGGATTAAAGGATTTCCTCTCTCAGAAGACGGCTTTATACACAGACCATCAACTGTTGCGAAAACCCCAACTAGAAACTCAGCATAATCAAAGACATGAACAAATAATACGACTTAACAATGGCTCTTTGCCTGCACAGTCTGAGGAATCTCTTCTCTTCTCTCTCATATCAGCACGGGAACATTATTTCTGTACTTGAAAAGCTCGGTATTGAAATCATTGTAACATAGTCAATGAAATGCTATATAATAATATATAATAATAAGGAAGAAATGTGGTCGAAATGATCAGCTAGGGTTAATAGTGAAAGTAAGATTATTTCCACATGCACAATTTAAAGAGAATGCAAGGGATTTGGACTAAACAGCTGTTTAGCCTTAAGAAAACCACTTATTAGTGATGCTAATAATACAGTATGAGAAAGTCATGCAACTATGGAGAAAAAAGAAATGTTGTGACATTGCAAGAGCTTATAAAAATGTGTGTCATTTAAGAAAAAAGTGGTCCAATGAAATATATATATATTTTTTGGCTGATCAGTATGTATGTGTGTGTGTGTGTGTGTGTGTGTGTGTGTGTGTGTGTGTGTGTGTGTGTGTGTGTGTGTGTGGGAGGGGGGGTGTATCAGCCAAATATGTATGTATACACACTCCAGAAAAAAAAATTGTATGATGTATATAATATTAATAGAATAATAATATTATCATATTATTATCATCATAATAATCAATATATTAATATATACCTTTATTTATAAAGTTTTTCCTTTCCTGAAGTATGTATCTTTTTGTTTTTTGTCTGACTCTGTGTGTAATACTGTATGTAATAAGAGTCAGCCAAAAACTGTATACAAACTTGAGGAAAAGAAAAACTTGTGTTTTATATATATGTATATACACACTCCTGTATAAAATCTACATAAAATGTATATACTGTACACACTCCTGTATAAAATCTTAATACATTCCAAGTATTCGCATTTCGCGCTGGTGGATCATAACCA
>JAQQZT010000013.1:8342659-8357289 GCA_030068275.1 Clarias platycephalus | reverse complement strand
AACTGTTAAATTTAAGGTCTTACTCTGTAAAACTAATTACAGGTTTTCACTGTAAATTCTACGGTTATCCCAAGTTTGGTAAAATACGGTTTTATTCTGTAGCATTTATACAGTATTTTACTGTTAGAATTACGAACATTTTTTACAGTTTACAATAAATAGCATAAATAACAATTAATATTTGCATGCATATCCATATTGTCAAAACTGCCTCAAGACCCAGTGATATCACCCAACTGTTGCATTATTTTTTGCTTTGCTTTTTCAGACTTGTATTTCAGTTTCCTTCAGTTTTTGTTTGTTTCTGCCTCCAGTTTTCTCTTCAGCGCATGAAATACACACTCAGTTGGGTTAAGGTCAGGTTAATGACATGGCCAGTCTGAAACCTCCCACTTCTTTCCTCTGATGAAGTGCTTTGTTGTGTTGGCGGTCTGTTTTGGGTCCAAGTTCCTCCCAATTAGACTGGATGCAATTATCTGTACATTGCCAGTCAATATCTCTGTAGCCTTCTGAATTCATTGTACTGCTACCATCTTGAGTTACATCAATAAAGATTAGTCAGCTCGTTTCATAAACAGGTCCAAACTAAAGTTTCCACCTTGCTTGAGTGATGATTTTGTATGTTTTGCACCATGAGCACATTGTTTCTGTCTCCAAACATTGTTCCAATCAATTTTGGTTCCAGAACTTTTGCAGCTCATCTTATATTTCTTTCCAAAAAAAAATGCAGTCTCACCTTTCAATTCTTACTACTTTTATTGGTCTTGATGTTTCTGCTTTTCAATTTTCACTCAATCTCACTCATCGTCTACACCGCTTTATCCTGTATTCAGGCTCACGGGGGCCTGGACCCTGGAGGTGCTAACCACTACACCACCGTACCGCCATTTTCAATTTTCAATTCATTCATTCATTCATTTTCTATACCGCTTCATCCTTGTATTCAGGGTCGCGGGGACCTGGAGCCTATCCCAGGAGACTTGGGGCATGAGGCAGGGTACACCCTGGACAGGGTGCCAATCCATCGCAGGGCACCACACATACACACACACACTCATTCACACACTACGGGCAATTTTAGGAACGCCAATCAACCTAACCTGCATGTCTTTGGATTGTGGGAGGAAACCGGAGTATCCGGAGGAAACCCACCAAGCACGGGGAGAACATGCAAAGACGGGAATCGAGCCTTACCGGGAATTGCACGCGGACCCTGGAGGTGCAAGGCGACGGTGCTAACCACTACACCACCGTGCCGCCCTAATTTCAATTCAATTTTATTTGTATAGCGCTTTTAACAACTTTCATTGTCGCAAAGCAGCTTTACACAATCAAAAGAAATTATGAAAGGTTGTATGAAATGTGAATGTGTATGAATCTAAATGATAAGATTGATGATCCCTGATGATCAAGCCGAGGACGACAGCGGCAAGGAAGAACTCCCTGAGAGCAGGTAGGAAGAAACGTTGAGAGGAACCAGACTCAACAGGGAACCCATCCTCATTTGGGTGATAACGGATAGCAGGGATTGATCTGCAGTCCTACTGTGTGTTAAGAGGCTGGAAGTTCAGTATAACAGGAGATGTCTAAGTTAATATGGAGTCCAGTTTGTTATTGAAGACTGTAGGAAACTTCACTCCTGAAATATCGAACGACTGCAGTCACAAGTCCTCCGGCAACAGCTGTCAGCATCAGCCGAGACCAGGACCGTCTTCGTGGTAAAATGGACCCGTCCCCAGTCACCACACAAAGACCCCGTGGTACTTCTTTAAGGGGGACTTCTTTAAAAGTCGTGTGGAGGTTGTTAGTGATGTTACCGACTGCTGTTTTGGGTATTGTATTTCTTCACATCTCTCCCAATATTTCTCTCATTAACTACTGCTTTTCTTTGTCAGACTGTCTCACCAATGGTTTCCCCCTTTTCAGGCCATTCTGAATTGTTAAAGTAGCTTTACCTACTTCCTGTGCATGGGCTCTGATCAATTTTTCATCTTTCCTTGCCTTCAAAATGGCTTGTTTTGGCCTTGCATGTTGGTTTATCCTTTTTAATGCATTTTTCACAAATGATTGTGATCTTTTATACAGATATATACTGTATATTTTTCATAACCATTCCATGTTAACAGAAGAACAGCAATAAGAAACTATTAACATGCTTGTTAAAAATCTTACAGCCACTTTTCCAGATACTACAGGTGTATATACTTACGTCCATGTTAGTCTCACATCTGGGGCCACTCCATCCTCTCTCACATTGACAGTCATATGCGTCAATGCCGTCTGAACAGCTGGCATGAAAAAAGGCTTAGTTAATGCTCTGTGACAACTGCAAACTCCATCTTTATGAGCAATGATTTATTAGGTGCTATCGCACACACTGATGAGGCCACCCATCCGGTGCCAACACACTTTCACGAGCTTTACCTGCTAGCAGATGTGCACGCTTATATATATATAGAATTTGATAAGATGTGAACTATTCACAAACAAAGCAAACAAATCAAAATGACATGCATTGTTTACAATCCTACTGTATATTCATCCCATATATAAAGCATTACACAAGTCAGTCACAAGGCAGCACTACAGTTAATGGGCCATATTCCGATGCGAGTTGAACTTACAGATTCAAGTATCCTCTGTATCTGTTTTTAAATTTGGCTACATTTGGATTTCAGGATTTAATGTGTTTTTATTATTTGATGTGGGTGCTTCTTCATTCTGAACATTTGCGAAAACAACAGAAATGTGATAGCATTAACAACCTTCACTTATTTTGTGTACACCTTTGAATTCACAAGCACATAGTGTTCTTATTTAAAATAATCCACGGACAAACACTATAAAAAAAAAAATCTGAACTTCAACATATTTATGTTTAAAGTCAATAAAGAGTTTCAGATCTCATCTGATATAATTATATGCTCAATTATTTGACTATATACAAAATATGTAAAAATATAAAATTTATGGTTTATGCAAGGATAACACTATAAAAATACAAAATCTTATTACAATTGCAATTAAACGATGTTCACGTAGATTTTTATGGCTTAAGATGATTATTTGTCATGTTCTGTGGTATAGTGTATAAAACTTTGGCTATGTGAAATTTGCATGATTTGAATAACAATTTTTCTCACTAACACAAATTTGAATGCAAATTTTAAAAACGTTTTATTAAAGGTTTATTAAAGGTTTAATCATTAATTTTTGGGGAAAAAAATACATTGTCTTACACATACAGTACATATCTTGCATAAACCAAATGAATGAAATTTTAATTTGATGCATAGATGATTACTGAACCGTGATGGCCAGGCTTATGTACCAAGTTCTTGACATTTGGTCTCTGTAGAGCACCACACTGAATTGGAAATGAAACACTTAATATATGAGCGAAGTCAAGACTTTCAGCTTTAATTCAAAGGATTTGACAAAAGTTTGGTATTAACCATTCAGGAATTTTCATATTCATACAAAGATGCCATTTTGTGGCTTATAAAAAATTTAAACAAATAGTGGACAAGCAGTTGCATTACTGGGTGTGGCCTGATCCCTTGTTACAGTATAACCATTGCTAGTCGAGCAGATAAAAGGCCTGGAGATGTGTGTGTGTGTGTGTGTGTGTGTGTGTGTGTGTGTGTGTGTGTGTGTGTGTGTGCAACATTTACATTTGGTAGCTGTTCAGTAGAAGTCTGAACACGAGACCAAATAGGTGTCTATGTAAGTGAAGGTGGATATCATTTGGCTGAAAAAGCTAAATAAAATCAGCCAGATAGCAAAGCAGTGGGAGTGACCAATGTATGGAACATTCTTAAAAAGAAGGAAGCTCAGCAAACAGCAAAAGGCATACTGTATAGACCAAAAAAGACATCTATATTGGATGACCACAGAATTCTGTTCATTGTGAAGAAGAACCCTTTCACATCTAGCCAAGTCAGGACCACTCTTGAGGAGGTAGGCATGTCAAAGTCTACAGTCAAGAGACGGCTTTGTGAAGTAAATATATATACCTTACTACAAGGTGCAAACCGCTGGTAACGCTCAAGAACAGAAAGGCTAGATTAGCCTCCTTTGGACGGATGAGATGAAAATTTACTTGGACCATAATCATGGGAAGAGGAAAGGTTGGACAATGAAAGGGACAGTGCATGATCCAAAGCATCCCACATCATCTGGTGGATGGAATGTTATGACATAAGAGTGTGTGACTGCCAGTGGAACCGGTCACTGATTAAGGACCTGATTGATTACTCCTTGTTTGGCAAAACTGAGACAAAGGAGCGTCATATAGAAGATGAATAACGGCCCAAAACATACAGTGAAAGCTATCTGAGGCAAAGAAATTGAATATTATTCACTGTCTACGTCAGTCAACTGTTCTCAATCCATTAGAGCATGGTTTTTACTTACTGAAGACAAGATTGAAGGCATAAAGACCGACAAACAAGAAGCAACTGAAGGCAACACATTAAAGACCTGGTCACAGTTACACAAGACACAGTATGGCTGTAGATCAATCCCTGCTATCACCCACATGAGGATGGGTTTCCTGTTGGAGTCTGGTTCCTCTCAAGGTTTCTTCCTTTTGCCATCTCAGGGAGTTTTTCCTTACCTCTGTCGTCCTGGGCTTGCTCATCAGGGACAATCTGATCCTTTTGATTCATACACATTCAAATTTCATACAAACTTCCATCATTTCTTTTGATTGTATAAAGCTGCTTTGCGACAATGACTCAATTGAATTGAATTGAATTAAAGATCTGGCAAAGCATCGTGAAAGAGGAAATACGGCATTTGTCCATGTCCATGGGTTCCAGACTTCAGGCAGCCATTGACATTAAACGGTTTTCATCCAAGTATTAAAGGCAATCCTTATATTTGTAATCATGTTAACTTGTTCCAAAATGAGTGTGTGTGTATGTGTCTGAAAATGACAAAAATAATGAAAAATTATTTTATGCCAGACTTTTGTCAAATCCCTTGAAATAAAGTTGAAAGACTTGAATATACTCACGTTGAGTGTTTCATTCCAAATGTAATGTGGTGGTGTTGATACAGTACAGAGGCCAAATAGCACAAAATCTATTCCTTTCCAAAATTTATGGACCTGGCTGTACAAGCAGATGGACAAAGAGCTACAATGAACCACAACGTACTTAAATCTTGAAAACTAAAGGTGCCATCACTTGCGGTGTTCCTGTGATGGCCAATGACAAAGCACTTAATTGTTGAAACCTGACAACATCATTAGGGCTTACACACCTTCCATGAGCACAGGGGTCTGAGGCACATTCGTCAATGTTGTTCATGCAGTCAGAGCCGGTGAAGCCACTGGAACATAAACAGTGGTAGCCACCAGGACCGTCGACACAACTCCCACCATTTTGGCATTGGCACGCATCCATATTCAGCTCACACTGTGTGCCTTTGTGCAAACAATTAATTAATATAATGAATAAATACTTAAATCGTGCATTTGTGCATTAGTTCATTAATTCTAACAGCAATTTAGTATAGTATTTTATTCAGGTCTTTCTGCTTTTTGTAAAACACCATTTTGCACTACAGTGAGCCTCAGAATAAAATTTCCATTTATTTTAAACCGCTTTAAACCAAATTCACCCCATTTCGTGAGAAACTAAGTCAGACGAACAAATCCAGTCATAATCATTATGTTGGGTGTTAAAAGTTACATTTTTCTTCGGAATTACAGTACTCCAGTGAGCGAAATAAAAACTTCCATGTATTTCCCACTGGGGTAAACAGGAATCAGCACACAATGTGACATAGTGTATGTAATTAAAATTTTATAATTGCAAAGTTTCTCTGATTCCTTGTACACATAAGTTGTTAATGCTCTATCTAGTGACATGCTACTTAATCCATAATTAATTTATTTATGAGTTAACTTCCTACACAAAAAATGAGGGTGAGCAGCAATACTGATCAAGCAACAACTATGCCAGTATACTGAAACCAAGTGTTTCACCAATATAAAGTTTGCACTCCATATTTATTAATGGTATTTACATTAAATGTATTAATGGTATTTACATTAAATTATCTATTTGTTACAATTGCAGTGGCGTTTAGCTTGCATGAAGTGAGAGACAACCACAGTAACCACAGTATTATAACACTCTAAATAAATAGTATTATACGTAATTAAGCAATATCACATGACAGGGAGTGCTGTTGTACTGAATATCAGCCGCATTGATACTCGGTACAACATCACAACCTGGAGATTGATAGTGTTTTTATATAACGGTTTTCCAAAAGGCATTTATTATCAACAGAGTTTGATTAGCTTTTTTCTTTAACCAGTTATTTTTGTCCGCCGACACATATCCTTCCTGATCTGGAAGGAAAAAAAAGCGGTGAAAGTAGTTTTAAATTCTTACTGGTACTATTTAGCCACAAGACAAGAAGAATAAGCCACAGAGGTGGTGGACAGTCATGAGAAATGTACAAAACTTACTTTATATTTCCACTTATTATGATTTAGAATATCAGCTTCTTTCTGGTTTCGACCTACTTTCACCTATGTTGTCTACTATAACGTGTAAATAATATTTGTTAGAACATTTATAACGTGGATTGATGTAACAGTGCTGTTATGCTCTATATCAGCACTCACAGAATCCCTCCAGTCAAATTAGATTCCTTGGTCTAACTGTTGCATAATAGTGATGGGTCGTTCATGAACGATTCGTTCTTTTTGAACGAGTCTTGAACATGACACTTAACATGAAGAATGAATAGTCTCGGAGAGTGATTCGTTTATTTTTTCCTGGGTCCGCATATGCAAAGCATCGCAAGACCTCCATAGGTTATGTACAGGAAACAGAAATGAGTAGTTACCTTTGAGTCTTCGTTCGTTCTTTTGTCATGTGACCCCTATAGACGCTATGCAGTGCATTACACAGGAAACAGTATTGAGCAGTTCTTCTCAATGAGTCTTATAGTCCAAGTCGTTCGTTCTTTTGTCAGGTGAGTCCCATAGATGCTTACAGTGCAGTAGATTCAAAACAACAAATGACTCGGACAAGAAGATTCATGAGAAGAACCATTCAATTCTGTTCTCTGTGCAATGCACTGCATAGCGTCTATGAGAGTCACGTGACAAATAAACAAACGATTCAGACCAGAAGATATACTGTAAGAGGTGTGCTACTCATTCTCTTTATCATAATTTGTCCTTAGCTGCATTGTAAGATTTTCATTACTGGAACTATAGCCAAAATCTGTGTATGTGGACGTGCTGGGGGTCTGTTCATTGAAAATATCGTAATAATTCATAATCAAAATATCGAAATTAACTAAATGACTCAAAAAAAGAATTCGTTCATTTTGATGAACAAGATTCAAAGAACCGATTCACTAAAATGATCCAAACTTCCCATCACTAGTGTATAATGCTCTACATCATGGTATGGTATTATAACACTCTAGTTTGGGATAAAACAGATAAAAGAAAATCTTAAAATACTTTAACTTTTAATGTCACAACATGTCAGGGGATATATTAAGTACTTCTGTATAATGTAAATCCTAGCTTTTGTAAGAAACCTCGCTGAGAAAAAACACTTGTCTGAAAAAAGGGGATCCCCCAGAGAGACCAACTGATAAAATCATATTGGTGCAGGATGAAACCTTTTTCGCTCACAGCGCAGGAAAAACTATACATTCTCATTCTCATAGCCTCAATTATTTTGCTCCACAGGAACTACTTTAATCCATGTGGTATTATCAGATTTGTTGTCCCAGAGGGAGTGCATGTGAAAGAAAGAGAAAAAAAAGAAAGTAAAGGATACACAGAGGTGCTGCATTTATACCATTGCAGAACCTTTGTATACAGGAAGTATTCATTTTCCACAATCCGGAGACCTCTCGCAGAGTACACATAGTGCATGAGTAGGAATATAGGATGCAATGTCAATCACATGCAGCGCAGATTGAGTCTGTTCTTTGAAGCATTGTTCTATTGCCCTCAGTGAAAACAAATCATCGACTAAAAACAGGCGTGTTGTGATATGAGAGGATATTGAGATTCGCTCACAACAGAGATGACAACATCTGAAATATTGCCACTGGTAAGCCAAAAAGTGTTCCCTTCCATGAAGACACCATAAAAAAAAGCTTTCTCTCTGACAGTGCTGACATTGGAGTCTCCATTCTCATAGAAATCCTCAATGCTTACATATCTAAATCTGAATCTGTTTATTGCTATAGACTTAAGAACCCTTTAAATGAGCTGTTACTATAGAAATTATAATATCATTTGGTTTAGGTCGGACACTTCTGTCAAATAAATTTTATTTAAAAAAAACAAACATTCTGATCAATAAGATTTGAAAATTCCACAGCGCTGCCTGGAGGAACAGAACTCAGCTGACACTAGCATATGACGCACAGCAAGTTTTGTCACATGAACCGTCTTTGTTCTTTTTCTTATCCTTCAGACAAAAAAAAAAAAGTTGCGACAGCATTGCATGTCTTATTAGGGCAAATATTTCCTGTGAGTTCGAGTCAGATGAAGCAATCCAAAATATATCCTCTGGCCCGGCTCTCCGGGGACACATCTCTTTCCTCAGATGAGCCGAGAAAAGAGAAAAAGTAATGACTTGTACGAGGCTGAGAAGGTGCCTAATAATAAAAGCTGCTTCTTGGGGAATTGGAGCTTGCATGCCAGGTTGAACTCTCTCAGGAGCGCCTATACCTCTGAGATTTAATTTTTTTTTTTTTGCTTGTTCCTCCCTGCGTCTCCACCTGGAAAAGGATAAATTGATAATGCAACGTGGAAGACAAATGAAATTAATCTTGGGGCTGAGGCTGACAGGAATCACGACTATATGAACTTAACTCGAAAAAGCACAAACATTATTCTCTGGTTATGATTAAAAAAACCTTTTTTTTTTTTTTTTTTACATATTAAAAGCAAAGTGATAAAAGCCTGGCTAATTGAGAGAAAACTGATTAAGTAACTGACAGGGGACTGTTAAATTAACTCAAAGAGTCTGGGTTTGCATATGCAGGAAATATAGCTCTAAGCAAGGAGTAATTAAGGTATGCTTTGGGCGATTTGTTTCCATTAACAAATTAATCTGGAAAAAGTACAGTAAGTGAGCTCCACACACCTTATGCATCGATATTTCCTATTGATTTGTCATCGATTGGAGGTTAAAAAGGAACATACCCGTGTATCCAGGCTTGCACATGCATATATAGCCCCTGGGCTTGTTGATACACACACCGTCATGGAGGCAGGATGAGGCTTCACACTCCTTCATGTCCATATCACACACAGGCCCATTGTATCCAGGCAGGCAGGAGCATTGGAAGCTACAGTAGATCATTTTTTTAAGATTGAAAAAAAAAAAAAATGTGCATGTGTGCTCGAAGCTAAACAAATAACTCTTCAAAATATTACCAACACCAGCGCATGATAAACATCAAAAAACCTGAAAAGTTAAGTATACTTATTTTGAATTAGCTCTGAGCAATACTAAATCTTTATACCAAAGCATACAGATGATCAATGTTTTACTGCACCTTTTATGTATTCAAGCTACATGAAGGTTTTTTTTTTGGTGTATTTAATGCTGCAGAAAATAAAACAAGTAAATCTGTAATAATAAGAAAGCAACAGAAGCTGGCTGTTGCTTGCCCTTGAGCTGCTGTAATATCCAGAGATTTCACAGTTCAGGCAAGTAAAGAGCTGCTGAACAAACAGCTAACGTAACAAGCCTACTCGACAAACAAACACAGAACAAAGCAAAGCTCTTCACTTACAGAAGGCTCTACCTACGAAGCTAGACAAGCAGCTTAGAGGACTGCCTATCAAATGTTTACCTACAGTATGACCCATACAGTATGTCTATGAAGCTGAAATATCAGTAGGTCTACACTGATCAGTCATTGCATTAACATTAAAACCACCCAGGTTTTGGGTTCCCCTTGTGCCACTGGTCCCTCAAGGCATGACTCCACAGGGTCGCTGTGGAGTCTGGAAGCAGATTCTTTTGGTGCTGTGGGTAGAACCATATTGAATTCCATGGGTGCGCACTCAGACTGGGGTAGAGGGAGTCTGGAGGCAAGTTTGCCTGCTGGGCCATCAGTGCAGCTGGGGGTTCTATCAACTTTTATTTTGGCGATTTGTGCTGCCTTGGCTTTCCTGTGGGATTGCAACTGAAGAGCTGGCCTTTTGTCCCAGAGGAAATGGGTGCCCATGATCCTGTTACCAGTTGAAAGTTAGCTGAACACTGAAAAAATAAAGCAGTTTTCCAAACTGTCTAACTGCGCATTGTTGCCTCACATGCCGGTTCTTGGATCGGCTGGAAGTAGTCATTAAAAGGTGATGTGATTTATTATAAGGTGGGGATGAATATGGTTGGCAACACTAACCATTGTGTGCCAAGAAAACATTTTCCATACCAAGACACCACCTCCGATAGCCCTGACACACGTCTAGTTAAGTCCATGGATTCATGCTGCTGATGCCCAATTCTGACACAACCATCTGCAGTAGAAACCAAAATTTACCAGGCTCAACTGTCTAACGTGAGCCAAGTTTATCCTCACAAAGTCCTGGTCTTAGCTAAGACCAGTAATGTTTGCTGATGTTTTCCCGCAGCAACAGCTGGAGTTGCCTATCCAGCTAAGGTTTGACATCTTGTACACAAGGAGATGCTGGCCAAAACATCATGCAGAGCCTGGTGGATGTTGCGGACAGAAATCTGGTTTTGACCAAAATATCACTGAGAATGTACTTTAACATCTCTACTTTGAGAAGATGAATATATTTTTATGATAATGGCATGGACATTTTTTAGGACATACAGATCTTTCCTTGGCTTTCTGCCTGGAAAGATCATGTTGTGTAAGGTACCATTTTAACACGCACAGCTGTTAATGCAGTCAAACTGCTTAAAATCTCTGAAACCTTGTCAGCCAAGCGTGATGTTTCATGATTAAAAGAAATAGTTGGATAGTGAAATGAATATGAGTGCAGATTGTAATAAGGTCAAAATGTCGGTGCTTCTCCTGTGTTGTCATATCACCAAAACAGAGAACGGCGCTCATACACTCGTACACACGACACTGAACAAAGTGGTAAAATATTAAAATGACCTAATTTACACAAAAAAAAATGGTTTGAGGCTTGTGCAGATTTTACATAATAATATTATGTCTATCTTACAGTACTACAATGAATCTAGTTAGTAAATATGTGCAATTCCATTTAATGAGTTTAACATAAACATACTATTATTATTACTATTATTTTTTCTTAGTGAAATTTTTCTTTTCTTGCACATAAATTCTTTATATCTTTCCTTTATAGGTCACGCACAGTCATATAAGTATTTCACAGTGTATGGTCGTGTACATCACTGATTTTAATATAACATTATTTAGTCTTCTTAAACTCTGCCTTTAATTTAAATATATTGATACAGTAATAAAGGATTAAAAAAATATATATATATTAATAACATGATATTTAGTCAACAAAACACTCACTCAGTGGGGGACTGGAGCCTATCCCAGCAGACAGGATAAGGTCTAATGGATGGGGTACCAATCCATTGTAAGGCACACACTTATATGTTCATTCACACCCTACAGGCAATTTAAAATTAGTCTAACCTGCATGTATTTGGACTGTGGAAGAAAACCGGATTACCCAGAGGAAACCCACCAAGCGCAGGGAGAACAATGCAAACTCCATGCACACGGACCCCGAGGCGGGAATCAATCTCTTGACCCTGAAGGTGCAAGGTGACAGTGCTAAAACCACTAAGCCACCGTGCCGCTGTCGACAGAACAGAACTGACTGAATTAATTAAGGATGGTTTCTCTACTCGGGTAGAGACTAAAGTAGAGTAGATTTGAGTCGAGTAAAGCGAAAATTTTATGTAGTTTTTAAAATGTTGTGTTTATGTTCTCCTATTATAAGCACATTATGTTAAAAAGCTAAGCCTTTATTTGTCACATACTGTATACATTACAGCACTGGGGTTAGAGCACAAGGTCAGTCATGATACATGACTGACACATGATGCATACAGCGCCCCTGAAGCAGACAGGGTTAAGGGCCTTGCTCAAGGGCTCAGTAATGGCAACCTGGAGGAGCTGGGGATCGAACCGCCGATCTTCCTATCAGTAACTCAGCCCACTAAGCTACCACTGCCCTCTGTAGCTACCACTACCACTGCAAGTAGGTGGAAAAGTAGATTAGCTTATAAACTCATTAGCCCTAACACTGACACCACATAACATTAACACATTAACATTAATTATCAATTAAATGCCAATAAACTGATGACAGGATCATGAGCATCCAAGGCTCACCCATGCCTTTGAGGAACAAAGGCCAGCCTGCCCAGTCTGATCCCACAGAAAAGCCAATACAGCACAAATCGCCAAGGAAAGTCAATCCTGGGCACAACAGAAAGGCACCAGAAGACCCAATGCACTACAGCCCAAAGCACATGAGGACCCAGCAGGCAAAGAGCCGAAAGTCACTTACCCAGTCTCGAAACTCCTCTGATCCAACCAAATCCAACCAAGCACCCATAGAATGTGCTTGACAAACAAGTTTGATCCACGGGGGCCCCACTGCAAAACCCAAAGAACACCAACAGAGCTCTTGTGGAGTCATGGCCTGAGGGGCCAGAGCTGTCCTGGTTGATGTTATGGCTGGTCAGTGCATAAGTGGAGCAGTAACATTAATTCTGCCACCATCTCAACCTCGAATGAGGAGGACGTTGAGGTAGAATGAGTCAGACTGATGGGAAGAGCCTCAATTCAAATCTGACCCAAAATCTTAGATCCGGGCAAGCTTTTAACATATCTGCTACGGTACTGTATATGCAACTCTTCACCTGGTTTCTACCAAAGAGAGAAGAGATGAGGAGAAGAGGAGGCATGAACTCTGTTTAATATAAACTCTCTTGGACTATGCCATCCAGGACACCGTGTTGAAAAAGAAATCCAGATGCACCCATCATATGGAAGTGTCTTTGCAGTGTGAGATAAAGCAAAGGAACTATTTAAGACCTAAATTGGCCCTGGGACTTGTCAACCTATCTGTTCAACAGAGATACAAGAGGCCCCAGGGTGCCTATTAAGCCTTATGAGGAGAAACTCCAGAAGGAAAAAAAATATATAACCATGATCTCATGGTGAATCCTGGTCTCTTATGTCATTAGAGAGAGGGAGAGAGTGTCTGTGTCTGTGTGTGTGTGTCTGTGTGTGTGTGTGTTTGGATGGTCAGATCATATACTGTAGCAGCCATTTTCTTCTCTAAGTAGTTCGAAAAATTAGAACAATTCTCACCCAAAATGCACAACTGTGACCAACTATGAATAAACTTTCTTATTATCATATCTAAAAAAAAACCTCCTGTAAATATCGTCATGTTCTTTCACTCATTAGATTTTCTTTTGCTACCAGTAAGCTGTCCTCCAAGTTGATGAAAGGAAGAAACAAAGTAAGGCCCTGTCCCCATTTGCACTCTACTCCCTGCAGTGCTCCTTCAAGTCCGTACGTGTCACAACCGTAAAGGTGCGGACCGCCTATGTGTGAGTGTGAGGGCATGAGGGTGTCAAAGAGAGCGGCCCTCAAAACTCCATCACTTTTGTTCAGTGCAGCAACACACTTCGTCATTACTCCCTAGAAAAAAAAAAAACTGTGGATTGTTTGTATGAGCTAGGAGAGGAAATAATTACAAATAATTAGATACACTGCAATGCACCATTAAAATTTAATTTTCCATTCGGACAAGATCGAATTGCATAATCATTCCGTCTATCATTAAACCTGGACCGCAATGTAACAAGTTCACGCAGTCAAATGATTGGCAAAATTACTTTGGCAAAATCATCTTTGTTGAAGCAGGCTGTAACTCCGTTTCAAGACTTTTTAGTTGGTTTGAAATGTTTCATTTTCTTCAAATCTGAGAAAGGTTGCTTAGGGACCTCGAATACATCTTCCAGGGCAGGTTCTCACCTGACATGAACAGGCTTGTTAGAGAAGGTGAGAGTAAGAGAAAATAGTCGTTAGGATGTGAGGATCACTGAACTTTTGGTAAAATCTATTAATCAATCTATCAGTCTGTTTACCCATACAGTACACCCAGGCACCTACCTAAATACAGTACATGTAGATGGGCCAGGTACAGAGGATAGTATTTAGAAATGACATTTGACAGTGCTACCACCACAATTCTAAATTGTTGTGATGTTCTGTGGACCAGTGCACTTAACTACAATTATAACTAATATACAGAGGTGGAAAGTAACGATTTAAATTTACTCGCGTTACTGTAATTGAGTAGGTTTTTTGTGTATTTCTACTTTTTAAAGCAGTTTTTAAAATCTGTAATTTTACTTTTACTTAACCCTGTGAAGCCCACTGTTGTAAAATTACAACATCACTCTTAACAATTCTAAAAAAAAGGCCAGCAAATGTTAGTTTTTTTCTCAAAACCACATTTACATATTTAATGGGTCCTATTGTTTGTCCTCACAATGCTATTTGATAGAAAAAGTGTTTATAGGTCTGGTCATCTTGCCATGAACTTACTCTACCTACAAACTTCGCTTTGAGCGGATCTC
>JAQQZT010000013.1:8322471-8333821 GCA_030068275.1 Clarias platycephalus | reverse complement strand
GTGATTGGTTGATTAGATAATTGCATTAATGAGAAATTGAACAGGTGTTCCTAATAATCCTTTAGGTGAGTGTATAGAGGTCCAATTGAAGAAACAAATGTTTTACTGGGCCAGGTTGAAAATTACTTAATTAAAGCTACAATTTAAAAATGGGTTACTTTTTTTGTAACAATCTAATCAGTAGCCTCATTTTCCCTCTCGTTGGTTCCAACCACTCAGCATTCAGCATTGCCAGTTTACTAATCAACAGGCTGATTATCGCCTGATATTGTCACGCAATTATTGGATATTGGAGTTTCCTACAGTCTACCTGAGCCTCCAATGACGAACTGGACTCCATATTAACATAAACACATCTCCTGTTATACTGAACTTCCAGCCACCTAACACACAGTATGACTGTAGATCAATCCCTGCTATCTGTTATCACCCAAATGAGGATGGGTTCCCTGTTGAGTCTGGTTCCTCTCAGCGTTTCTTCCTATTACCATCTCAGGGAGTTTTTCCTTGCCACTGTCGCCATCGTCCTCGGCTTGCTCAACAGGGACAATCTTATCATTTTGATTCATACACATTCACATTTCATACAAACTTCAATAATTCTTTTGATTGTGCAAAGCTGGGGGGTCAAGCCTTTTGCACAGTACATCATTTGAAATTTCATTATAAAAAGAAATAAGTCACTCTCTGTAGTTTTATGCACAAACAAACAGACAAACAAAAACAACTTACACCAAGTAGTCCAGCAGCCAAGCAGGTGTCCATCATCTGTCTGTCTCCAAACAAGCTTGTGGGCTTTTTCTTTCTTTCTTTCTTTCATTCTTTCTTTCTTTTTACAACCTGCTCTGTCATGCTTCCCCAGCAGCCTTAATCAATTTTGATTCCTTGCTTTACTGAGCGGAGACTTGATCTTGCACACCGCTTCAAGATGACTCCCAGACTGATTGGTTAACAGACTACGCTGCTCACATAACCTTAGTAATTGAGAGATATCCTGTTGCACAGTGGTTAAAAAAAAATAAAGCATCTTTGCAGCGTTAAACTTTGATTTGGGTCATGAAATCTAATGAATATAAAATAAAGAAGGGCCCTCTTTTGAAGACTCGAGCAGAAATCAAATCATTTCTTTAGCTTAAACAGGGTTAATCCCCAGATACTCTGTAGTCACCCTGTTTAAATTAATCCAACTTGAAACTTGATTAAAATCTATGCATACATATTAAAATGATTTTTTCCCAAGTAATGAATAGAATCTACTTAAATTAATTTGAATAAAATTGACCACTGCGCTCTGATCCCTTGAACGACCTGAACTTTCAGTGAAAACTGGGTCTCTGTGCGTTACCATAGGAACGGATCAGAAATGTCTGCTAAAACGTCTGAAATTAAACCTGAGGCCTGAAAAACAAGTCCACATCTCTGCATCAATCACAGTATCTGCCCAGGACATATCCACAACAATGGATCATATACCAGGGAAGTAGAAACCCGGTGTTTGTTGATGCTAGCAACTGTGGTTCTAGAAGGGTGCGAGTTCAAATTCCATAACTGCCATTTCTGAACCCTTGAGCACTATCTTTACCTCATCACTGTTCAACCAGGGTTGCTGTAGAATAGCTGACCCTTTGCTCGGTTTCCTCTGTAGCCTCTTTCTCAGCTCTGATATTAAAAATGCAAGAACTCGCACTTGAGTCTTGCCCAAAGTGCATCAAAATATCAGGCCCTCACTCTAAAGGAAAAAGGATAAAACTACGAAATCATGCAGCGAGATGCATTCCTGCATGCTGATATGTATATTGCATATGTTGCCTAAAGAAGAAAAAATCCACAGTTATTTCCAGCTCACAGTTCGTTTGCGGAAAAGGATCATTTTGTTTCTTGTCATCGATTTGTTTGATCAGATTTGTTTTTTTGGCTTATGGATTTGAGTGAACCCTGCTCACAGCCACATTCGTCTTCAGTCGATGCTTGACATGCATGCATAAACTTACATAGACTTAGGGAGAACATGCACAGAACCTTCATACAGACAGGACTTGTGCATGGTACCAAACTCATGAGCATGCATAATCTTATGAGTGAAATACACCGGCTAATATAAAAAAGCAAGACTGGTAGATTAATAGAAGAGTCCTGTAGTTTAATCAGTGACAGTCATGCCAGGTGATTAGACAGAGTGAAATGCTCACTGGATCACCGTTTTGGCTGATATTCATCAGCTCGGGTTGGGAAGTGAATGTGAAATACAATTACAAATGTAATGTGCAAGTGCAGTGAAGTGTAAAATCATGAACAGTGGAATTAGATGACCGTTCATTAGTAATAATAATAATAATAATAATAATAATAATAATTTAAGTAGTAAAATTATCAATGTATTAGTTTAGTCAGGTGTCACGTGTTTTTCATTAATACTGTATTCATGGTTTCTACAAATATGTAAAAACAGTGAATATCAGAACACTATGGCTTATAAATGTAAAATAATGAAACTAATAAAACCATTTGATCTTTTTATATTAACTTATATCAATTTAAAGCCTCTGTACAAAAAGTGCATGTGATTGTACTTTAAATACAAAGCTTACTTTTACAAGGCTGTTTTCAACATTATTTCTAGACCACTATGTGAAATATAAGGTTACGCAGGGAAACACTTGACTCTTGCTGCTGAATGCCAACACATACTAAGCAGGTTTCACTTAACCCAAGGTTTAATAGTGCATTAAGCGAAATCATTGCACTGCATATGATTTAATAATCTCTCAAATAAATGCTAAATTCGTGTTTTCACATTCTGTCCCTTTAAATAACTGCACATGGTACAGTGGACTGAGCTCCGAGCGAGTTCGATCATGCATGGAGGCATATTCTTTATAACTTATTCTGAAAGGGTCATTACCTTGGCTGATAAATTTATCAAGGTGAACTTCAGTCATTCCTATTATTAACAATCTTTAAAAATAACCAAGATTTATGCATGCAGCCCCTAAGAAACCATGCTGGTCATTATCCCGGGCCTGTGTCCATTAATCTGACGGGCAAAAGGAAAGAAGTCAAATTTATACTGACAAAAAGCATATAAAAACAGAATTTTACAGCGTGTTGATTAAGAAAAAATGCTTCTTATCGTTTTAAGGTCCTTGTATTTATACTCAAAACAAAATGCTTTTGCATTGCAGCTGCATCTTCCCAAATTACTCAAAAAAGACACCCAAGGCAGGGGGAAAAAAGCGGAAAGTCTCGAATTACCTTATGAGTAGAAAGCTATAGGGATAATCTAATCTAGTCACAGTGTCTTGTTTAGATCTGCTTTCTCTGGCTGGGGAGACCCACGGGGCTTTCTTTTCCTTATTGCTGTTACATTGTTCACTGATGTCAAGTGTGTGTTTCATAAACTAGTAAAAAAAAAAAAAATAGGTGTGAAGTCAGCTTCATAAGTTATAAGATGTAAGCTTTACTATATTATGATGAAATATGCACATGCCAAGAATTCACACAGAACACTTTCATTCAACAATTAAATCAATGAAATGAGTATACTGTACACCTAGCAGCTATTAAATTGCCCCCAAAAACCATTACGTCCTGTAGAGTATTGTTTAGGCTTCCCTTGTGTCACTTGGGCAGCTCTGGCCCCTCACAGCATGACTCCACACGACATCTAGAGGTGTGCTGTGGTGTCTGGCACCGTGATATTGGCAGATATGCTGTTTGTTGTGGGGTGGGGCCTCCATGGAGTGGACTTGTTTGTCTGGTGTATCCCATGGATGATCTATCAGATAGAGATCTGGGGAGATTGGATTAGCAGCCTTGGTTTCTTTGCCTGATGTGCCCCGTGCCATGGCCAGCATTGATTTATTTTTATTTTTTTTTGTGATTTGTACTGCATTGGCTTTGTAATGTCAAAGTTATATTATATGGTGCCCAAACCCGTAATTATTTAATTTGAGTGTTTCAGTGTCTGACCATAAAAACATGGTTTGATGAGTTCCCTGACCTCAACGTCATTGAGCACCTGTCGGTATGAACTGGAACATAGTTGGCGAGTCAGGCCTTCTTGTCCTTCTCAGTTCCTGACCTCATAAATGCTCTACAGAATGAATTCCCATAGAAACACTCCAAAATCTTGTGGATAGCTTTCCCAGAAGAGTGGAAGCTGTTATAGCTGTAGAAGGGGGGGAAACTCCAAATTGAAGTATATGTATTTGAATACAGTGTCATTGCAGGTCTGGCAAAATACCTTTTGTCCGTAATTGCAAGTAGAGGCAAATTAACACAAAGGCCTAATATTAAATCATTAAGTGTTGCATGCACTTGAGGGACTGTAAATATATTGTTAGAAGGATGCTGAGGTTGGAACTGCCAGGCAGGAGGTCTAGAGGAAGACTAAAGGGGAGATTTATGGATGCAGTGAGAGAGAACACGAAGTTAATTGGTGTGAGAGAAGAGGATGCAGAGGATAGGGTCAGATAGAGGCAGATGATTCGCTGTGGTGACCTCTGAAAGAGAACAACCGAAAGACAAAAAAGTAGAAGAAGAAGTGATGCATGAACTTATGATGGACAGCAAGAAACAAAGAAATAAAAACCATGCCTGAAAGAAAAACATTAGTTTTTATCCCTCAGTAGTGGAATTGCCTTTCAGACTTTTGACCATCAACAAGGTTAGTGGCACCAAATATTCCATGCAGTGAAAATTAATGGGAGACCCACAAATAATTTTGGGCAAGTTCTGAAAATTCCATTTTAACACTGGACCCAGGTGAAGCATTAGGAAGATGAATTTCAAGTTTCGTGCAATAAATAGCTTTCTTTGGTGCATGGAGTGGACCATTATGTTGTAGCAACATGGAGCCATAATAAAAGCACAGCAGAGAACGAGAGAGAACGAGAGAGCACAGAAGCAAATTCAGCAACTCTCATCACTCAATTACTGCCTCTAAGCTAACTGCAATTGCGCAATGTTGGAAATCGCACAATTGCACTGAAATGTTGAAAATCTTTCCTCACCTTAGACATGAATGCAACAGCAGGGACAAAAGAGCCCCCAGCTCTCGAAAAAGTAGCCACGCTCCTCTATAGTGCTATATTCCGTAAATTTTCACTCTAAATATTGTGCTTCTTAACAGGAAGATTCCAGGTGGTCTAGATTATTTCCATCCTTTGTAGGACATTCTTGAAGGTACAATAAAACTAGATCAAGAAAACTGATGCCTTAAAAAAGCCATCAATGTTTCTTTCTTTCTTTCTTTCTTTCTTTTTTTTATTAAGGATTTTTGTCTCCACAGGTTATACCAACCAATAAACCCAAGGACTATGAAAAGGATTCTTACAAATGGTGTCTCCACAGTCTCGCCAGCACCAATTTAGAAAAAAAAAAAAAAAACCTCTTGGTTTTTGTTAATAACAGGACTGTTACAAAATAAAAGGCTAAACCTTGCAATAGGGCAGATGTCAGTACTGTTGTACCAGATGAGAGCAAACTACTGTGCAAAGTGCAGTGCAATCTACTTAGATTCTAACTATACTAAAGTGCTACAGTATTAAGCCAAAATGAGATTTTTGAACAGATATCTGCTTAACAATGCTGCTAAATGATTATAACTTCATTTTCGATTTATGCTTTTCTCATTCAATTAGCCAACATCTGTAAGCAGAGCTCCTCTTCACAACACTACCAAAGTATATGGACCAAGTATATTTTCCCACCATTAAAAAAAAATTGTCCAGAAAAACTTGTGCTATCTACAATCGATTTACTGGTAGCAGACAGTTTCCTTTTGCGCAATGCAACTGTACCTGAGTATGAAATTCTGCACTGTCCTGTTCAGCCTTGGCATTGGAAGAGCCCACATGGTTTGGTAAGGTACAGTAGTTCCCTTGGGCCACATTTCTGTCATGGTTGGTTTCTGGTCACTGTGTGCCGTTTTTCAATTTGGTGGGTCTTATGACTTTTAATGTGACCATGCTTTATTTTTACACCCTTTAATGTTTGGTTCCGGTTTTCTAGAAATATGTACAGTATGTCTCATTCGTGTTTCGTTCATTTCCGAAATTATTTATTCATCCTCCTGCTTAGTTTCTTTGTTGAGCATGTAACGGTGTTCTGCAGCTTATTTTATGTTGTTGAAAGAACCCTGCTTTACGTTTGATTTTACGTGCTTGCTAAAGACTAATAAGTTCACCAATCACAATTATTGTCCCGGGTTAGTTTTGGTGATGGTGAGGATGATAAACTTCGATAGAAATTTGCCTGCATCAACATCCTGTCTTCTCCACCCAGACAGAGTCTCTTTAGTTTAGTTGTCGTAGGAGAAAATAACTTCTAGAGAATATAATAAAATTTTACCAATGTGATTACACCTATTTTCTTACCTTTCAGAAAAGGTAAATTATAATGTGATCTTTGTCGACATATACTAGTGTAATCTCTATTTGCATGAGACACAAAGTTTCTTATTTTAAATTGGCTCTGACCTCATACTGTAAACCTTGTTATGCTCCAATGGGCAATACAAGGATATCGTGTAGTGCAGTCTGACACTGCTATACTTACAGGATAGTAGAGCTGTGCAGAGCATCTTTTGGACACTTTTCAAAGCTCTGAATTTCTGTTTAAAAGTTATATTGCACCTTTGTCCTGGGTTCTTCAATATTTCCATGTATAGGGGATTACACTGCTATAGATAATACAGAAACTTGTATAAGATATTTTATACAGTACTGTACTTATGAGTGAGCTTTCTGATAGACTGTACAGTATGTCCAGTTTCATTACAACTAAGCTACAGTAATCACATTGAGCAATTTATTATTATGGTAGCTTTTGTTGATTAGACTTCAAATACAAACTGAGTATTAATACAGTAATGTGTACAAACAGTATAAAAATCATTACTCAATATGGATTGTTTTGCTCTCAGAATACAATCATTTAATATTCCTTAAACTGTAGTGATGTCCATAATTCTCTACATCATTACCCAATTATCCTGTACTAATGATACATACTAGAAATCTACACCGATCAGCTTTAACATTATGACCCCTCTGCTTAATATTGTGTTTTATAATATAGGGCCTTATTAAAAATTTAAGGTACAGTACAGTCTCTCTTCTATTGGATGGAGTAGACAGTAAGCCTTCCCTCCATCAGTGAGCCTTGGCCACTCATGACCCTGTCGCCAGTTCACTTGTTTTCCTTCCTTGGACCACTTTTGGCAGGTTCTGATCATTGCAGACTGGGAACATCCCACAAGACCTGCACATCACTCATCTGTTCATCCTTCATCACTCCAATATTGCATCTTTTATGGGTTGTTTCTGGTATGTCCTGTTCAGGACCTCAAAAAAATGCTTCAAGGCAGAAAGAAAACATTGAACCGGCGACAAGGTTGTGGGTGGCTAAAGCAAGTGGGTTGAGAAGGCTGGCCCATGTAGTCTGATCTCATAGAATTGCTACTGTAGCTCAAATTGTTGAAAAGGTCAATGCTTGTTCCATGAAAAATGGTGTCATCGCCATTTTGGTGGCAAAAACAGGGACCTAATCAACATTAGGTGGGTGATCAAAATGTTATGGCTGATCTGTGTATCTACACAAACAAGAACTTTCACGTAAATCAGAGGATCAAATTGCCATGAGCCCCGCATATGCAGGTGTCCCTAGTAATGCGAGTCCCTACTGTAGTATGAATGCAACCTAAGACACGTCTTCATGCTGGTCTAAGATATGTTTATAACAACTCTCTTATTCTATGCCTCGGAAAGTTGTTGCTCTAGAGTCCGCTAAAGAAAAGTTATCGAAATATCAATAACAACTAGTACCCGGAACCAGCTGTTAAGGGCTTACGCCTGGTTTGAAGCCTTAGCGACGGATTTGCCAATTTAAATCCCTAACCTAGAGACTGGGTAAACCTTAGCAACTGTCTACTCGCAACTTTAGACAGTTATTAGTTGAGTTTCATAGAATATTTTAGTCAATGTTGTGTTGTACTGTTTGAAAAACTTATTTTAAAAAAGTATTTTATTTTACACTGGACCACCGTTTAACAATGTACTACAGTATATGTCAATCGTATTATTTGATAAGTTAAATGTAGCTAGGAACCCAGTTGAACATTACATTATTAAAGCACTAGCCCATGCTCTTAGTTAACAGTTCCAGTAGTATTGTCTAAGTTACAGAGTCAGCTAGTGGCAGTCATTTGCCAATCCTATCCAGGAACAATCTCTTTCAGAATTTGAGCTCATCACTGTCCTTCGCGCGAGGCTTGCACACATCTGTTATTTCTGCACACAAAAGAGGCATCAATGAAAGCGACACTAAAGTGCAACAGTGCTTGCTTATGAGATCTCACACATATATTGTAGTGTCCTGTGCGCTCGGGAGCATTTGTGCAAATGGCGCAAGCTGTCAAGCATACTTAGCCTTGAATTTGAATGTGCACAGACAGCTTCATTGTAAAGGCAATAAACCTTCTTCAGCATTAGTCTCTGGTTGTCTGACTCACTCATACCAGCTGCTTTGACTGCATTGCTGCGAGCCTTGCCCACTTCTTCAGTGATGCCATCTATAATCATAACCTGGTCATCAGAATCCAGTACGGTTTTGAAGCTTTTGAACTTGTCATGAAGTTCAGTTCTCTCAAGGGTATCAATTGTTCTCTCTCAATAACTATATTTTTTACATTTTTGGATCGGTGCAACAATTCCTGGAACCTTTGGCATTGAATCAGTGGTGAGTATAAGATGTAAAGCATATATGAATATGTGGAGAAATGAGCATAATTGGTGACCTTGAGAAGTTTAGAAGCTTTTATCACAGTTTGACATCCTTCCCACACAAAGCCTCAGTGATTGTCCCAGGTAATGGAGGGCATGCTGACGAACAAAGTCGGAGAACAAACATCAAGTTGATTGTTTTCACAGAAGCAAGATCTCATTTGACGTTATCAGCCAGCATGTCATAAATCTGCTTGGCATAAGATTTTCACGGTGTTGATTCCTCGGTTATCATTAGCTGCAGAAAGTTTTTGCCAGACAATAACGAAGTCCTGGGTTGCTGACAATACAGAGTGACTCTGTATTCAAACACAATCTGAATTGTGGTCTCTTCATTCATTTGAAGCTGCCGACAGTGAAGATGCTGCCTATTGTGCTTTGTTTCAGCTTCTGGTCAGTACTGACTTCCTTTGACAGCTGACGCCACGAGCAGACCGACAGTAAGAAGATCATATTGTGTGGACTTTTCCATTGACGGAGTATACAGTAGGATAGAATCTGGCTGAAGAGACCAGTCTGCCCAGTACCACTTGGAGCCTGCTGTTTAACGAGGCATAGTGAGCAGTAATGGGGCTGAGAGTCCACTAAAAACATATTTCCTGATGCATCCTTGAACTGAAGTTCACCTTAATATTTCTATGCATCTGCTCGGTTTGGCGACGGAGCAAATTCACCAACTTTACGGCATGATGGCATGAGGAACAGCAATTTTATATCATGCAGTTCGCTAGGTGCTGACGTACGGAGTAACCAACTTATTTTTAATGTTTTGCAAAGCTATTTTACATGCAGCATAACGCACATTATTAATACAAACAGCAGAACGTTTAGTTTGGCTAAAATGGCACTGAAATGAAAAGTAAGTAGGTGGAATCATAAGGAGCTTAAAAAAACACATTTACATAAATATAAGCTGTTTTACCAAATTCTAGATATACAGTACGTCATCTACTGAGTAACAAAAAGGTGTATATAATTTTTTCCGGAATTTTTATATTTATAATTTTTAAGGTTGTCTATGAACTTGCAACAATCTAAACAATAAAAATATAGTTACATATCTAGAATTCACTCACCAGTAACTTGTGACCGCCTAACTTTTGACCTTACACTATGAACCCCCCACCCCCCCCAACACTGTGTTTCATTAATTTAGATTTTCCGTTCCTGTTTTAGTATTTCCGTCTAGCTTTTAGTAGCAAAGTCATTGGTAAATGGCTTGAACCGCAGGGGCACAATCCTGCATTTGCTTTGTGTGTGTGTGTGTGTGATAGTGGTGGTGGGTGGTGTCAACTGTCTTTCTTGACTGCCCAAGCTGCTCCATGGCCGCCGCCCCCCCTCCCAGCAGCTTTCGGGACAATTTAACATGACCTTACAATTCACTCCTGGCTGCCCTCAGGTCAGTGCCGCTATTGTTGCGTTAGCAGAGTCCTTGGTTTTAAAATGAGATGGCGGCACAGAGGCAGTCTTGTATCCGAGCCGCTACGTTTCAATAAATATTGCATGAATGCTTCGTTTACATGGGAGCAGGTTCGCTGCATTGTGTCAACTTCTATTTCTCAAACTGCAGGCTTTCTGCTAGGCTCTGCCACTGTGACGAGGCTGTTTATCTCCATCCACTGTACATCTCCATTTGGACGTAGTTGACTAATTCCACTCTGATCAAGTGCGGCCGTCATGTAGGAGTACACAGTGTTTCTGCTTGGAAAAACAAGTCCATGTTTTTTTTTCAAAGGAGAATTAAAACTGTACATTAGTAGAGCTTACTGTAATAACCGAGTGTATGGGCTTTTTGAAGGGAACAGATGAACATGTCCTGTGGGATTTAACACTTAATAAAAGTATGAATTTATTAATATTGATAATTAACATTTGAGGTATTTTCAGTTCTACAATCCAATAGCAGGGACACTGGGATAGTTTTTATATTCATATACTGTAGTGTTTTTAATTCCACTAACGGAGTAGGAGAACTTATGGTAATCACAAACATTCATTATAATATGACATTGACATTTCTAGCTAACCCGGTACATTGGGGAAAGAAAAAAACAAGAGAAAATGTATATGACGATTGCTTCAGAACCCCCTCAGTGGCGTGAAATTTGCCTGGCACTTCTAAGCCACTCTATGAGCAGGTCACTGTGTTTATATATTTATTAATAAATTTTTCATAATTATTGTTTTATTTGTGTGTGTATGCGTTTTTTTGAAGGTCTTAACATGCTCCAAATGCACACGGGTTGTGTGGTGCACCCAGGCGGCGCAGGTGCTTGGGCCCGACCTTTGTTGCAACTATATTTATTATTATTATTATTATTATTAGTAGTAGTAGTAGTAGTAGTAGTGGTTAGTAGTAAACTCCAGTCTTAAGCTACGTTTACACTGTCAGTTAAATGGGACCCAATTCCGATTTTTTCCTCATATGTGACACATACGTATCGGATATGTTCTATGTCCATGTAAACAGGAAAAGAACGCATGCATTCCAAGGCTACGTTTACACTGCAGGTCTCGATGCCCAATTCTGATTTGTTGCCTATATCTGATTTTTTTGACCGTCTGTT
>JAQQZT010000013.1:8284658-8298239 GCA_030068275.1 Clarias platycephalus | reverse complement strand
TCAATTTTATTTATATAGCGCTTTTAACAATGGTCATTGTCTCAAAGCAGCTTCACAAAATGAAAAGAAAATTTATGAAAGTGTGTATAAGTGAGAAAAAAAATGTGTTTAGTTAATAATGAGATTGTGAGATCGTCCCTGATGAGCAAGCCGAGGGCGACGTTGGCAAGGAAAAACTCCCTGAGAAAACCTTGAGAGGAACCAGACACAATTTGGGTGTTAATGGAACGGTAAGGTCTTACTGGAAAGGGAAATAACTGTTATATAACAAATACGATATTAGATATGGAAAAAAAAACCTAAACATCTAGAATGATTGAAAACAATCAGATCGCCTGCTGTTATATACCGTACCGTCAGCCAAGTCAGTTCCCAGGACACAGCTTCTCAACTGCTATGACAAGGCATTCCATTTAATCCCTTTGCCAAACAAAACCGAAGTTAAACTTCATATTGAAGTCACTAGTCACGTCAAAGGTTATTTTCAATAACGGGATGTCCCTAGTTTCATTTCCTGAGGTACGCACAGGTTTAACACGGCTTCCCAAACTCACCAGATGGAAGTCGACACAAGTTGAGTTGTTCTCGCACACGTTGCTGAGGCAGTCGTCAACATCCTGCTCGCACGTCAGTCCGGCATAACCCGGGTTACAAAGGCAGTAAAAGCCATCCACAACTGCAGAGGAAAAAAAATAAGAAGCAAACAATTCCTTAGTCAGGGTCAGGGTCTTTTAGCTACCGCAGGCAGAATGAATGACTTTTGGGCAAATAAGCAATGAAATCATGTCAACTTCATCATTTACTCTAAGTGCAGTCTCATCTCTGTGGGAGCAAGAGTTTAGAAAGAGCGCTCGGATTGTGGTTAAAAATAAAAGCTCTTAGAATCTCCGCGCAATCACTACAGGAGTTGGATGGGGTTTCGACCAGAAGAAAAACCAGAACTACTTATTGTGATTTGTGTCTGTGACAGTCCAGTCTGAATAAAAAATGGCCCGCAAAAAGGGCACACGACGTGTACTGCTATAGTGTTCTGAGAGGTAAAATCATTTACCATCATTACTTCCTGTCCGACCCTTTTATGCATGAACTTTAAAATGCAAAACATTCCATAACAGGTTGGGTTACAAGTTGTTGCTGTTGTATGTTTTTTTCTTTCCTTTTGGTAGCAGTACACATGCAAATGTGACATGAAAATACACACAGCTTCCACTGAATTTATCAGGGGTTCATAACACAATAATCTGGCCTTTATTCATTCCGTGCAGGTGGCTCTTTCACCTTTGCACATCTCAAAAGCCTTATACAGGCAGGCGGTGACAGAGGTAATTGTGGGATTCTTTCAGGAGCAAATTTATTGCAAAACCTCGCTCCCATGTCCCAGGATTCTTCATTATGCCTGAGATTTAGTGCATAATCTGTGCTGTCACTCTGGCTCGGCACGTGTAGCTGCTATTGCTCTAATTAACTGCTTGGGGTCCTGGGTGGCAGCCACCATAACTCATAGCAGCTGCCGCCAAGAAACCCCTCTTTGTCTCAGTGCACCCCCTTCCCATGTGTACAGACATGCACACACACACAGGCAGGCACTGACGGTAATGGAAAAAATAGCTTAGAGTTTATTTAATATCTGGATATATAATCTATAAAGTACAAACCTCCTAAAAAAAATATCTATACCTCTATCACAAACACAGATCAGTCAAAAGATTACAATGCAAAAACAATATGGCTCCCATGACTCCATAAGACCTCTGGGGTGTGTTGTGGTGTAGTGTGGTGTCTGGTGCCAGGATGTTGGCAACAGATCCTTTGGATGCTGTGGGTTGCAGGGCAGGGACTCCATGGTTAGTCCAGAGCTTTCGATTGGGATTTGGGGAGTTTGGGCTCTTTGCCTGCTGTGGGAAGCTGTGGTGCACTGGGTGTGACTTTTTTGCGTTTCTGTGGGATCAGATCTTTGGTCCGGAGCCTTGAGCGCCCATGATCCTATCACCAGCATACTGTACTTGTATATAATTCATAATCAATGTTATTCCTATGGCTGTGCCAAACTTATCGATGACACACAAACCAAACCCTGACAAGTTCATGTACAAACTCCTACAAGATGTGCAGTTTGCATGTGCATCAACCTGTGTGTTGGGTTAAGTGACTATACAGACTGTCAGTTTATCATTTATGTATTACAATGAATTTACATCAGAAAAATGATGCAGGAATCTTGTTTGTATGTTTTCCCTTCAAAAGCAGCTGGACAAATAGAAGTTTGAATGTTTTTTTTTTCCCGTACAGTAATGAAGAAAGCAATTATCAACTCTCAACCAGAGAACGTAGGAAACAATATATATATATACATACAGTATAGTGTAATTCTTATAGACTACCAATTAAAAGTTTTCGAACATGTGGAGAGCTATTACAGCCATTTTAATACAGTTTACCCAATTACTGACATATAAATAAGGGAAAACTGTTGTACATTTAATAGTTTATCATCAGTTTACCAAAATATTCATTGTGTACAGGAGTCTAAATACGTACTTTATGAAGGTTGAGTGGATTGTTAGTGTCAGATTATGAGGTAGTGTAGATGATAGACAGTACTATTATAAGCTGTTAGACAAATGTATGTTGCATGCTACAAAGTCCAAGTTCTAATCTTTTTTGCTTCAACAAAATTCACTTGTATATATTGTTTAAATCATAAAAGAGCCACTGTATCCTTCCTAGCTTGATCTAATTTGTTTAGCTTCAAAAGCTGTAACTCATCTTAAAATGGATGCGACATTGTTCTTTTTGATTAAGAAAATGTGTAAAAGGTTCTTTCTGTTTTTTTTTTTAAAGCGCCCTCGTGCTTTGACTGCATTTCCTGTCATTTATCATCAATTATTCAAATTACAGCGCACTACTCCCAAATTGATCTGTTTTCATAACTGAGTTAACATACATGAGTGCACCTGAGCTAATATAATTGCGCGGTCACGTTGCACGGAGGATCTTTATTCTCATGACACTACTTAATAAATGTTAATAAAGCTTTTGAGAGGTAAAAGGGGGGCTTTGAGCTTCATCAACAGGCATAACAAACCTCGTATCAGAATGAACCTGGCCTGACCATCACTTGGCCTGACTAATCACAGAGATATAAATTATTTAAGTTTTATAGAGAATATCAGAAATAATGGATTAATAAATATGAGAACAAATGCAAATATTAGCTTAATTATTCCCTTTTTTATCTTTAATTATGTTTTAGAAGAAAAAAAAATACTACAAAGCTCCATAATTTACACTGTGTGTGCGGGATTCCACAAGATGAAATAATAATTACCAGATTTTTTTATTTTCATTCAAAATTGATGAAAACAAAGCTTGTGGGAACCCAGTTCTTTTGGGATCTCGGTTTAGTTACATAAACCACCAATCTTCAGATGTTTTGCAGTCTATCGCATTAAAACATTTGTTCCCCTTTCTTTTTAATCTACACCATTTAATTGAATTTAATATGAAAAAAATGAGGGGTGGCTCAAGCTTTTTGCACAGTATTATATTTACAGCACTGTTAATTACTTTCCCCATGAGAGACTGGGAAAAAAATATTCATAGGTTCATGCATTTGTGTGTTTTGGTTGTTACTGTTGTTGTGATATTATTTAAGATTGGAAAGTTGCTGAATCGGAAACAAATGTTTTACTGCAAGAGACTGCAAAGTGCATAAAGATTGGTGGTTTATGTGTTTATGTGACTACCTCTGCAACAACCTCATTTCACCTCTCGTCGCAGCATTCAGCATCAATAGTATACTAATCACTGGCTTGATCATCATCATCTGCACATTTCTCACTGGTTCATGCCTCTTTTTTGTTTGAAATATTCATAGGTCACTGCGTGGCTTAACAAACATAAACCTTCCACTGAAACTGCTCAGGGACTGGACTGAACCTAAATGTCCTTTCAGGAAGCCTGGAGAGCTAGTCCTTAAGAAGGAAGGTTGAGTATTTTACGCCTAGTTTACAACAAGTTGTACTTCTTTCATCGTCAGCCAAATACACTTCCTGTTCAGTAATCAGAGAGTGAATCACAGATAAAGAATTAGGTATGGTCTCATAACGACGCCAGTGCGTTAAACTTCACTTACACCACTTTAGCGAAAATATGAATTAATCCCAGTAAAAATATTAAGTTTAGCTTTTCTCATTATTATATATTGGTGCAGGTGTGTGTTTACATTAAGCAAGTTGCTTATTTTAAAGTACAGTAGATAATTAAATCTGGCACAGAACTTCATCACATAAAAGCATCAACATTTTGACTGCATTAATGTGGCGCAGGTTTAACTTCAGGCAGTTTAAAAGTTTCATTAAATTCTGTCCATTGTGGCATTGGGGACATTTGTCAATTACTGTACTTCAATGTCTCTATTCTTTGATTTCTGTCAGAGATCGGCAATTTTGTGCATGGAACAATTCTTTATGGTGTGTTTGTTAACAATCATTTTCACCTTTTCGCAGAATGAATTGGTTTAAATAGACAATTGTCTGAAATCCCAGATTACTCTAAAGCTTTTCATGCTAATTGGACCTAATTAGATTGTGACAAAGGAAAAAAAAAATGTACAAAGGGGAAAACATGTGCATTTGTTTATTAGCAGGCAAAACAAGTCATGCATATGCAAAGAAGTGTTGTACGTACACCAGATTACTACTGAACGGGTAGAAAACAGACCGCTTGTGAGATTTAATCTTAGCATTAGATACTTTTTGGCCATAAAATAGGGAATTAACAGAACACACTTTCACACTGCATGTCAAGTCAATAACAAGTCTGTGGGTTTTACTGTGAACTTGGAATCATTTCCATCTACTGCAGGGGTGAGGTCGTGGGAGACTGGCATTTCTTTCGACCTTACATTCATCGCTTCCATAAATACAAGCAACAATGCAAACGGAGAAATTATTAATGTTATTGATATTGTTGTTGAAGTGTCTAATCATCACATGAAAGAACAAACCCTTCCCAGATTCAGATCCATGTGGATGCGAGTCGAATCCGGTTCAGAGTTGTTTCCTATCTGGGTTAATTGTTCTGACACTAAGGTGCCAGTGTTCAGCCAGTGTTCTCTTGCTTTCTCTGGTTTATAGCTAATCGGATGAGAGATAAGGGGGGAAAAAATACATCGTTTCGGTCCACATTAAAGGAAAGGACCATAGCAAACAAAGTTATTCCGTATATTTCCTTGGTCACATAATAATGTGTAAAATTTACAGAATATGCAGGGAAAGTGAATGATTTCATGAGCTAAAGCCTTCATAGTCACCAAATCTCACCAATGTGAACAGAGAAAAATAGACAGAATGGGCTAAAACCAGGCTTTAAAGGCTTAAATCACACACACCAAAAATAAAAAAATCATAACTACAGTATCACTTTTTTTGTCTTTGTTTTTATAATTTCCTAAACATAGTTTATTTAATTATGCTGTTGATGAAACCTTGTATTATAATGCATTGCTCAATACTAATATGCACCGTTATCAAACTACTGATTTTAACCCTCTCTTTTAAAATCAGCACCAGGCATCATTACAGTGAGGTGCACTTCACCTAATAGAAACAGAAAAAATGTGGGGGAAAAAAAAAAAAGAAATCCATAACAGAAAGTCTGTGTGCACTATAAATAAATTCTGAAGAGAATCGTGGTAATGGTCCACAGAGAAGCCATTGCTAGCTATACAAAACGCTGCTGATTTCAAGTTTGCAAAAGACCATACTGATGTTTCACAATGCTTCGGGCATGTTCAGATACAGTATTTTTTGTAGACAGATGAGATAAAAGGCAAAAATAGCCAATTCTGTGTATGGAGGGGAAAAAAGGCACTGCATGGAGTATAAGAATGGTGGATGGTGTCATATTGTTTGGGGCCGCATTACTGCCTCAGGCACTGGACATCTTACATTCATTGAGCAAATAATGTCCCAAAACAACAGAGAGAGAGAAAAAACACGGAGGCAAATTTGGTGTTTTTGAATACCCAAGTCAAAGAGCTATGAATCGGAACGCAGGTGTTAATGGACAACATGGAAAAAAAAAAGTCATTGAAATATTAATCAACTGAAATAGTTTTGCAGGAAGGAATGGTTTACCTTGAAATGGAATAGGTTTGCAATGTTCCCCTTGTAACAGCTAATGCCCAAATTCTACCCATTGCACAACTAAGTTGAAGAAACTTGTGAAAAAGTTTTTGAAACAATTGAAAGTGCTGAATTTTTTTGTATTATATTTATTGACATGCGTATGGGCATGGGAAACAATCACCCAAGGCCGACAGAAAAGCCAATGCAGCACAAATCACTGAAAACGTCGATGATGGCTATGACAGAAAAGTACCAGAACACCCAGTGCACCACAGACCACCGTGTAAAGACTCCAACAGGCACAGAGCCCAAGGTCACTGACCCAGCCACAAACCCCCTAGACATGATTAATCATCCAACGGATGCACAGAATACCACAGCACACCCCAAGAACTCTTTTGATGCCATTCCTTGCAGGAAACCTAAATCCTAAGTATTTTTTATGTTAATGGTTTTAATGTTATGGATGACCGGTGCATGTACTAAGGAGAAAAATTATTTAAAAAATCAACATTTCACAATATAAAAACAAAAACACAGCCAACGTTTTACTTGAGCAATTTAAATAAGAGAACATAAATAAGCATAAGACCTTTAACATTACATTTTGCAAATATTGTCAAATATGTACAGTACACTAAACCCCAGTGCTAAAAGCACAAACATGCATCTAATATGGAACTTTATGTCCATGACTTATTCATGAGTCATGCACTTGGACATCTCTCTCTCTATCTAGTGTGCATGCACTCTCTTAATGTATTAGCCCTGTGCTTCCTCTGGTTGGTCCACCTTGACGCATGACACCAGATCAGCCAATAAGACAATGGAGAATGTTAATTCTTATGGCTACTTCCTCAGTGTCTCCTCACTAGCATGGTGATGTTATTATTCGTGGAAGTTTATTTTCTGTAGTGGAAAATTCATGGTTCAAAGGCACATATGTTTGTGAGAAAAACTATTTGCACCTTGCTGTATATATATAGTTGTTTATATATTTAATAAAACCAGTGCCAGAAAAAGAAAAGCGAGGAATAAAGCACAGGTATACTGCTGTCGCAGGACTCTTAGTTGTATCATTTAGTAATTACATTTTATGTTTTGTAAACACCATCATTATATTTTATATATAACATAAATTAGCATGGCTGTTCTTAGATCATCTTAGCATCACATTAATAACAGTCATGTGTATTATTATTATTATTATTATTATTATTATTATTATTGTTTTCTTTTTTTACAGAATCCAAACCTCACCGAGGTCTATCCTGTTCATGATACTTTTGTCGTTTTCCTTGCTTTAATACACATAGTATTACTACCTGGCTAATTATTAGGCATTTTATGAATGTACTGGCAATTTTCCACTTTTTTTGTAGCGTTAACAAGAAAATCTGACTTCATAAAAACATGAAAAGGGCTTTCAGCCTCAGACCAGAACTCGATGACACATTTGCCTCTAATACCTTTCCCTTAAGAGAAGCACCAACCAACACAGAACTGTTCCCTCTTTCAAATGTTAACAGGTCACCAGTAGAACTGTACCTGGAAGGGGAGAACTAGAAAGAACGTTTTGTCTCTGTTGGACTGGCCCGCACAAGTCTTCCTCGAAACTCACTCAGAGTTGAAGTTGGCTGTTTTGTACGTATGTCTCGTATAGAGATAGGTCTAATTAAACACCAAGGAGCAGAATGTGGTATCTAACGCCACAGCATGTTGGGTGTCATTAAACCCACAGTATAGGGGTGTGATGCTATACAGTACCACTAACAAAGGAACATAAAAGAAGAAATACAGTTCTGTTTTTCCTGCAACTTTCTACATACTGTACACTGGCTTTAGTTGATATCCAGCACATTTCTTACACTGACGAAAATCGTTCATTGTGTGGTTTCATGATGTTAAATAATGCATCAGCATATTTCCATCTATTTTTAAAATAGCACTATGATACAAATTACTCTGTAGTAGAAACCATTCCTACTGTGTTGATATAAGCCAAAAGAGATAATAGTACAATTGTACATATTTGCTTCCTAAAGATCCCATTTTAGATTCAATCCCCTCTTTCTGGTTATAATAACCTTTCCTTTTCTGAGAAAGCTTTTTACCAGATTTTGGAGTACTGTTTTGGGGATTTGTCCATTCAGCCACTCAGCGTTCCAGTTCATCCAAAGGTGTCCATTGGAGTAGAGGTCAGAGCTCTGCACAGGTGACTCAAGTTCCATTCAATCGTTGGTAAACCATGTCTTCCTATTTGTCCTCAGTGACATCTTAGCATCTGGGCTATTAGTATCAGTGCAGGAAACCGTAATGCAACAGGATTCAAAGACATCCTATACAAGGATTCTGTACATTTTCTATATTACAGATATAGTTTGGGTTGGATGAATAGGTTTTCATATACCTTCGAGAATGTACGCATTATTGCTCGTACTATTGTACGGCATTTTTAAGTTGATTCTTCTGACTTCCAGGGCAAATGGAAATGACAGAGAACACAGAAATGAGCAGTTGCAGTATGTTAAATATTTGATTAATTTATATATTATGTTAAAATCCTCATGATATACATTCTACTGTATAAGTGTTCTTCTGAAGACATCTCCTCAGTTAGCTCTTTAGTCTTAGTGATGAACTGTGCGGATCTACCACGTCATTCCTGACTTCTCAGAATCATGACTACAGTGAATGAGTCATTGCAATATTCTCAATAAGTGAGTAATATTCTCAATAAAGGGTGAGTGCAAATGTGGCAGAAACCGGGAGAATGCTAATGGACTGAATGCTTGATCTTTAGAGTGATTTTGCTGGGATTTATTTCCAATTGTCCCCTTAGAGGAAAGGGGCACTGCAAATCAATGCAAAATTATACTGATAGATTAGATGTACCCTACAATGAAAAGTGTATTTTTCAAAATACAAGCAACCAAGCGAGAGTGAGTGGTGTGATGGTGTAAACCAAGGCAGCTATAATAGCTCAGTTTAGTAATTTTCTGACTGACCATACCCTTCTAGTGTAGCTTGGTAAGGTTCGACGTTAACTCCCTTTTAGACAAATTCAATGCCTCCTACTATTTATGTTACTGGCCCAGAACTGCATCTCTAGCTTCAGTATGAGCCACCTCATTAAGAGCGCAAATGACTGTGGTGGGGCTCATGAGCCACACAAATGACAAAGAGGAGGTGCAACGTCTGGCAAACAAACTGCATCGCAGTATTGTGAAGACAAAAGCTATGACTGTTGACCTTAGAATGCTTAAAGTTATCCTCTCCCTACTCAGCATCAATGGTAACATCGTGCATTTAGTGCATAGCACCAAGTGTCTTGGACTATACATTGCACAGGGCCTTCCTTGTGCCATCTACACCAGTTCCCTGGCCATGAGAGCCCAGCAGTACCCGCATTTCCAAGATTGTCCGGACCAGGTGCATTGCTATCTAGTATAGGAACTGTCATGATGTCCTTTAGACCCATAGCCTGAATATAAGAATACAAGAGCTTGTCATCACATGTAGAATGTGACTTGCCTGCAACTCCTTTAAGCCATGCCATATGTTTCTGCTCTGCCTCCCTGATATTTGTCTATTTTGCCCTTTTGTCAATTTTGAAAGGATGGCACATTGTTAAGGAAATTAATTTCCTGTTCCTTTTTTTCCTCTGCTTGTTGATGAATGTTTTCCATGGCTCATCCATCGTTTTTCTTTGGAAATGTACCCTTCTCCTGATTGACACCTTTAAACAATGAGATCCTATACATGTATTATAAGCTTTTTACAGTAGCTTCAACGATCATATGAAGCCAAGAAGATGTCTGAAGAAAATTCAGCTGATCTTTCTTAATCAGAATCTCTTGACAGGTGTATTATAATTGGCTTTGAATGAGTTTCATTGTAATGAGATTCTGATCACACTCACCATGTCACAGTCACTGTCCCATTATTAAAGGGTCTGCATGCTTATAGTACGATGAATTTCTTTCTTTCTTTTCTTAAAAAATAACATCTATTTTTCACTTGAATTCTATTGGTTGTTACATCACATGATGAAAAAAATCTTACATGATTTAGCTCGGCTTAGTTTCACTAAAATTTTTATATGCGTGGTGCAATAATAATAATATATCAGAAAGTATGACCTTTCCTCCTGCCATAAAGCATAGCAGGAAAGCCAGAGACACAGAGTTACGAAGGACACTTCATGTTTACATAAACTCCACTTTTTGCTTGCTTGGGATGGTCATAAAACACTCTGTGAAACTCACTTAAGATTATCTGCAAGATACACAAAAATGATGAAGGTCATATCAAGAATCAAGGTCACTCTGGTTCAAGATGGACTAGAAAAGATAAAAACAATGGGACAGCCTCTGGAAATCTTGAATTAAAATTGTTTTGAACACATCAAATCATAAATTTTCATTTCATTGTTTTTGTTTTTGTTTTTGTTTGTGAATATTTAATTCACTAATCGTCATGTCCTCAATTTATCACCAGCACTAAATAAGAAGAGACAGGGGAGGCATACAGTACATCACTTCTGTGATCTGTGCATTGGATTTTTTTTCCACCATGACCTCTCGTCGTCTAATTCAGAGTTGTGCCTGTGTCTCTAAATGAATGAGTTTCTGAATTCCACTGAAGAATAGTGGGCATTGAGTCCCAAGATGTCGTCCATGATCCCTTGATAAGCCTACTTGACTAAGGCTATGGCAGAACCACACCACAATCTCTCATCGCAATGGATTCACCTAATTTGATGCAAATCCCTCAGATAATAGGCAAATTATAAGTATATCTTATCTTGGTGATGATTCTACAAGAGTCCTCCTTTTATTAATAATAATGATTTTTTTCTAATATTTTAATTTAAGAGGAGTTCACAGATCGAGCTGTCCTGATGAGTTTCTTATCCCCTTCTACTCCTCCGTAAGCCCACTATTCAGCTCCCTTTTCTTCAGCAGGATGACACAACAGGACAACAAAGCATACTTGGAAATGTTCGAGGGCACCAGTGTAACAATTTCTTTGCCACGCTACTTATGAGACCAGGCGACCCTGGATGAACCTGTTTCTGAGCTAATTTATTTTTTTACACTTATGCCACAGCACAGTAATGAAATGGAAAAATAAAAGCTTACTTCTCAGAGGCCGAGTGACACAAACAGCTTGTTAATACATTGTCTGCACCCCCCTACCCCTCTCGAAAAGCTGTACACTATAATATTTTGCTGGAACGACTCTAGCTTTGATTAAGGCACATGTTCTCTGTGAAATTGTTTCGACATCCTAAAACAATATCACAACACTCATTGCAGGCTTAACATCTTGATCTGTAGTGATTATGGCAGAGTTGATCCACTTCTTAAAGTCTTCTCCAGAACAAGACTTTCCATGGGGTTAAGGTCAGGACTCTGTGGTGGCCATTTTATGTGTGAAAATTATTCTTCATCCTCCCATAACAGTTTGAGCCCAGTGACTCATGGTAATGTTATTCTGGAATATGAAGAAAGAAGAAAGAAGTGCACTGACAAGACAACCTGGTCATTCAGGTCATCAGCTGACTTTTTATTACCACATAACATTGCTGAGCCTAGATTTGACCAGATGAAGAAATCCCCAGATCAAAGGACTGCCTCCAGAGCACTATGCATGATGGGTACATTGCTTCATGCATTTCCCATCTTACTCTGGTGTGCCCATCACTCTTGAACAGGATCAACCTTAAAATGACCTTTTTTCATTGTTCCAAAGACCAATCTTTATGCTCACTATGAATGTCATTTGCCTTATTTCTCATTAAATTCACTAACAAGTGGATTTCTTACGGCCACACAGCTATTTAGTCTCAGTCCTCATGACAGAGTTCTCATCACATTGTGCAGGTGGAAATGCTCCTACTTTCACAATTAAACATAGCTGTTGTTTCTACTGCCATTTTATTTAATGATGCAACATAAAAAGAAATATTCCAATGCTTGTCATTCAAGATTCCTTTTAAACACATTTCTTTCACAAGGGTGTCTGTTCACTGTTATCTTTACAGGATTCTATCTCCATGTTTTTTTTTCTTTGCTTGATCCAAGCCAATAAAATAATTTCACTGATCTATCTTCTAACATGGTTGTTTAATGAGGAGACACTCACTGCATCATTCAATGTAATAGCTACAAAAACCATCATACCAATGGCTCTGAAGTATTTACCTGTTTAAATTGAAAATGGATTTTTTTTTAGACATCAGGTCTGCCGCATCACCAAACAGACTACAATTAAATATTCTACAGACATGTACCATTTACAGTTATACTAAACGTTCTGAAGCATCCATGACACAGTTAGTCCTTTATCACTTGTCACATACTTAAAGACAAAAATGCAGCTCATCACGCATTTATTTATCATCAATACAGATTATTCTGTACAGCATTGTGGGAGCCTATCCCAGGAAACATAGGGAAGAAGGTGGCATAGACCCTGGATGGGTGCTAACGCATGGCACAAGCACACTCTTCAGCCTGTTCATACAATAACAGGTAATTTGAAATCAACCTACCACACATGTCTCTGGACTGTGGAAGGAAACCAAAGTGCCCAAAGAAACCCATTAGAAAAACCCACCAACCACAGAGAAAGCACGGAAACACAGAGTGGAGGTGAGACTTGAACCACCAACCCTGGAGATGTGATGTGAATGTGCTAACCTTAACATGCTTCTATGGCAAATAAATAAATAAATAAATTGTTCCAAGACACCTAAAGCCTATTTGATAAATATCAAATACACATTTAGTTATAAAAGCTTCACTATATCAACAATAATATACTAACTAAATATACTACTATAATATACTAGATACAATTTCTTTAGGAATAGTGAAGTACGGGGAGCAATGGCTTTTTTTGGCTCACTTCTAGGCCTTGGTTTCGAAGATATGAGTCTATATGCTGTCTGTGATATCAGTGTCTGTGTGAGTTCACGAGGCGTGGTTTTGTCCTCTCACCCCAGCTACATGCGAAACTCACAGGCACAGAGAATGGATCCAGCTTTTCACTTCAAAGCCAATGGGTTTGGTTTCCTGTTGCACTATTACTTATATCGGAGGAATCGTACGTACTGTACTAGAGAGTTGGTTCTTGGATTGTTTGAAAGAGCAGGCTTAATCGCTTCATTGAAGTATTTCAAGTGCAGGATGGCAGACAAAGTGGTCCAAAAGCATTTTTTTTAGTCTGTGTCCACTCTACAAACCACAGTTAGGACTATGAAGTGATTCCTGGACTGAATTCAGGGCCAATTTTGAAAGGATGAATAATTTTTTATTTATTTTCAACATGATTTTTAGAAAAATATTAGAGTTATTTTTCATGATTCATACATGATTCCAAACATTTTTTTACAAATAAATAACTGAAAAGTGGGGTGTGCGTAATTATTCAGCCCCCTTTG
>JAQQZT010000013.1:8272392-8284558 GCA_030068275.1 Clarias platycephalus | reverse complement strand
TTGATTCATGTTTGTGGCTGTAATGTGACAAAATGTGGAAAAGTTCAAGGGGGCCGAATACTTTTGCAAGCCAATGTGCGTGCAAATTGCAGGGCAATATGGCTTCCCACTAGTCGGAAAAACAGTAATTTGGTAAAAATCTGTCAGATCCCATATAAAAGTATTAGTGAGCCATTCCCAGCGAGTAGAACACTTTTAAACAATTGGATTTGTGACTTGACATCTGATGGTGATATGACACAAACCTACATAACACAAGCAGCATGATGGACCTCATGTTGATGGTTACTTCAAATCCATTTGTACTGTTGATTTGTGCATAATTTCTGTGATTTGTCATATGGTGGGAAAAACAAGCATGTCTCCAAATCTCCAAACTTCAATCTGGCAACTATTTGGCATTTATCACACTTGTACAACAGTAGCCAAGTGGATAGCAGCCGTTGCCCAGGCACAATACACAGTGTCTGCTAAGAAGCAAAAGCTTTCTCACTTCAGTTAACATAATATGGAGTTTTCTTCACACTTAGCCTGGGCTAGCTCTTTGGGGGTATTAGGCAATGGATAAAATATGCTGTCATCTAAATTAATGAACCTTGGGATTGGGGAGGGGGGGTGCATCTCTAACATCTCTAAGATCTCTGAGATGCTCCATTTAAATAACCCCTCGGATTGTAGTTTTTCATACCTCAGTCTCCGTTACAGAATGTATGTATCAAAAGACCTCGACAAACCCTCAATGTCGTCACCCATAATTTTACTGAAGAACTGTTTTAAGCTGTTTGATATGGTAATTTTTTTATATGGTTGTTGTTTGGAACCTGCCTACCTAAGACAGTTCTCACTCACGAGCTAGTGAGGTTAGCTAAAATGCTTTGGTGGCTAATTTATGCAGTAAATTTGACTGAACAGTCATCCATACCCTACACATAGTCCCTGTCCACTCTTACATTACTTGTGTTAAGTTAAACTACAATAATTACAGTTAGCTATTTAACTTAAGCTATTAAAATCAAAACAATTTTTTCATACTAAGCTGCGTATTGTTAATTTCTGTTATTTCTGGGTATTTAAACATGGGGGTCTAAGGGGATTGACTTTGGAGCCAGTCCTGAGCGGACATTTAAGCCTAAGTCGCTTCATTTTTCAGAACTGGAGGCTGCCAATTGGTCTCCCTTCTTTAATTCCTCCTTCAAGTGTGCTGTTTCAGTGTCTATGTACATGATCTACTGCTGAGCCAAGCAATTCTAGAGAACAACAGAGCTAAGTACACTTGGGCAGAGCTGAGCAACAAGCTGGCAGAGGGTTATACCCCTATCTCACCTATGCGGTTTGACTCGCGGTGAGATGCGTTGTTAGGCACTGTGAGCCGCCGCGATTGTCTGCTGGCGTTCTGCAAAGTTCTGCAAGCTTCTGCGAGGAATGTTAAATTTTTCGGGCGGAAAGATGGAAATGTAATCACAGCGCCAAAACACAGCGCGGTGAGTCATGATGAACCGTACTTATGGCCACCACGCGAAACCGCGTAGGTGAGATAGGAGTATAAGCATAATCTGTGTGTCTAAAATGACTAAAGTCAATTTTGCATAATAGGGCTCCTTAAAATTGTCCCATGATTCTTTCTCATTTTACATATTTTTATTAAAAACAGACATTTCCTAACATTTTCTTATTTACTGTAAGATTTAAATTTTTTAATAAAAAAAAAACAAAACCTTGAACATCCTGTACTTAAAGAATAAAATATCGTAATTTCTATAGGACCGGGGATATACAGTACGTCTGGGGAATCAGGATGTGTCATGGTGTGTACCGTTATAGCAGAATCCGTGGACGCAGGGGTTAGAGATGCACTCGTCAATATTAATCTCGCAGTGGGGGCCAGTGAAGCCTCGGAGGCAGTGGCAGTGGAATCCCAAAGGGAAGCGGTCCAGGTCAGTTTCTTCCACACACTCGCCTCCATTCTCACATGGATTATTTGCTTCACATGGCCGGAACTCGCAGTGTACACCTAAGTTTCAAGAGCAATGGCATATGAAGCAAATCATACAAGATTTTAAGCAAGCAAATAATCCAAACACAGTAAAATACATACAGTAGTTAAATACATGTTTATTAATGTGTCATATTAACTTTGTCTATTGAATTTAAAAGAAAAACAAATCCCGCTGATTTTTTTCCCCCTCAAAACTTAAGGTTCCCAGAGCATTTTACTGTACATTTAGATTTATAGCATTTGGCAGATGCTCTTATCCAGAGCGACATTTTATCACCTTACACATATGAGCAGATGAAGCTTAAGGATCTTGCTCACGGACCCAGCAGCGCCAGCATGGTGGCGCTATGGTTTAAATCTAGGACCTTCCAATCATTTTCACAATGAAGCGAGATTTGAGACCTCTAAGGCAAGGCTCGTCAAAGCAAATACTGTATGCACCTGTAGTCCAGATTTATTTTACAACCAAGTAAAATGATATGGCTAGGTTTGTTGTCCGATCGTTTTTCCCCCTCCTTTTTTCTTTTTCATTTGTCATTAAATTTTAATAAATCAGTACAATAACACTGATAACTGGGTGCGTTTCCACCACTGCCACAATACTGGAAAATCGTGGACCACCTGTCTATGTTTTAAAAGGCCCCTGGAGCCCACTTTGAGAAACATGGCTCTAAGCGCTAGATTTAAATGGCCACCATATTATGTACACAATTAACCCCAGGAACGGCCTAAATCATTCTTTATCGCTCACTGGACAGGATCGTATTCCACCACATTCCAAGATTACCCCAGTATGGCTGAGATCTGCTTCGTGACATATTTTATTGGATGCAGCTACTATAAGATTGAAGGGAAAAAAGACTTATTAAGAGAACCGTGGCAATAAAGAAATACACCCGGCCAGCAATAACACTGAGGTAGTCTATGACATTTAATCAATGCTGCAATTGGTATTAAGAAGTGTACTGTGTACCAAAAAGGCATTTACCACGTCATTACACCTCCAGCAGGAGTCTGAAAAGTGAGACAAGGCAGACTCAACCACGATTACTGTACATCAGATTCGGACCACATTACATGCATGTAGCAGCGGAGATTGACCAGGAACCCAGGTGACTTTAATTTTATTTTTATTTTGGTGAGTCAGTGTTTTCTGGATCAGTTTCTTGTTGTGAGCTAACGAGCATGAAACCTGGTGCAGCTGGTTCAACTTGTCTTCAACAGCATATATTTGTAAATTTCATGTGACAAATTTAGGAGTTTCTGACAAATGTTCATACAGTGATTGCCTGCTATATTATACTGTAGGATGATTAGACATATGTATGTGCCCACTGAGCCTCATGATTTATTTAATTACTTGGGCTTTCAAGTTCCATTTGTAGCATTTCTACTGTCATTTTTTCCCCTTTGATTGAAAGTCATGAACAATACGTGCAGCTAATTAATAAATCTGTACTCATGAAAAAGGCAGAATAAACTTAACCACACAACAGTAATGAGGCCAGGGTACAGTACCTAAGAAAAGCATTCTAATACTATATTACTACACAGTATGATGTCGTTTGTGGCACACTTGTAAATTGTATAGCCAGTGGAACAAAAGGTTGAGGGAAGGGTACAATTTTAGCCAGTTACTAAATTTAAAATGCATGGGTCAACAGTTGAGGATCTGTATTTAAAATTGTGGAAAACTTTAGTATGAGTTAAAAAAAACACTACAGATAAAAAATGGGAACTTTGATTATACCGAATAATAGACCTTAGTTATTATATAATCCAGCGCTACACTACTGCACTAATCCCAGTGTTTCACTTGTGCTTGGATACCATTAAGGTAGAAAGTTTATCTCAGTTCTGCCTGGGTCTCGTCTGAAATGCTGGCCGTCCTCAAGTTGGTGACAAGTTATCCATTGATTTCTAAGGATCAGGCGTTCCACTCGCTGAATTTCCTCACAGAAACAACTGCAGCGGGCACCAGGCCACCTTGGCTGGGATTATCATTTACGGATGTACGGCCTTCTTTAAAACGTTTGCACCAGTTCAAAATTTTACTGCAGCTTAGCACATCATCAATGTACTGTGCGTGAAGTCTTTACAGTAAATGCCTTAAATCATGGGAAATTTCATCCTCGTATGACTTTAATGCCCCTCCAGGGTAACTCAGAAAAGCATTCTAATATTATATTAATACACAGTATGATGTTATCTCGTTTGTGGCACACTTATAAATTGTATGGCCACTAGAAACAAAAGGTTGAGGTAAGAGGTACAATTTTAGCCAGTTACTAAATTTTAAATGATTGGGTCAACAGTAGAAAAATTTTATGACTTAAAAAAAAAAATGCATTGAAGGTCTCCGAGTGGCGCAGTGGTAAAGTGCTCGTCCTATCATCCGGAGATCGCTGGCTCGGTTCCCGGGTGATGCTGTAACCTCTCACAGTCGGAGGTCTAGAGAGAGCTGATTGGCCGAGCTCTCAGAGGGGAGGTATGAGAGGTACTACGTGCTCCCACATTAATCACGGTTCTACAGCCAATCAGGGGCATCTGTGAGCTCGCGCACGCGGAGGGTGCGGATAGCGCTGTCCTCCGAGTGTGTTACGCCGCCCCCAATGGTGCGTGAGTGAGCAGTTCGAAAAGATGCGGTTGGCTGACGCCACGTGGTTCGGAGGAAACACTACCCTCCCGGCTGAATGGTAGTAGTAGCCTTAATGTGGGAGCCCCCTAGTGATGGGGAGGAATTGGACACGACTAAATTAGGGAGAAAATCACAATAATAAATAAATAAATAAATAAATAAATAAATAAATAAATGCATTGAATAATTGTATTACACTATCTGGCTAGCTAGAAAGTTTGGAAAATGAACCCTTGCTTAGCTAAAAAACTCTCTAGAAATCTAATAACTATAAAACCGTGTTTTAAGTGTTTATTCAATCAATGAGATAACCAGTGGGGTATTCAAAACAAATAAAGAAATTTGGATTAAAAAAAAAAAAAAAAATGCAAAGCTGACTGTGTGTGATCTTTAAGATTATCTTTTTCTCATCTTCGAAATGCCTTCACATTTTCAACAGCTTCATTTCTTTCACTTGTATTTAAAGAAGCTCTTAAGTTTATTATATGGCAAAGGTGTTACAGGTGTTTAATCTCACATTTATATAGCGGCTGCCCTTCGAGACTGAAAGAATGAGTGCTTTAAAAGTTTGAGTCAGAATTATTTTTGTTACAGGAAACATAAGAAGTGTCTGCTGTTGTCTGAGTTCAAATAGCGAACGCTTGGTATTATGCAATTATTCTGTCCACATTTCAGAAGGTGTGAAACATTCTGGAGCACATGGATTGCTAGCATTATCAGACTGCATGGAGGTTGTGCTATTTAAAATGATGAATCTTCTACGCCCATCACTGAAAGTTCATGGCTCATACGTTGGGCTTGTTAGCTTGTCAGATGTAGCAATTTAAGAGGCAAGCTCTAATATTAACAATGACAATGTCTGGTTTATGCTGTAGAAGTTATAAAGTATGCTCTTAGATCAAACTGTAATTTATTATAACATGACTAGTAATAATAACATTAGAGAGCACAACGATAAAAAACAAACAAAAAAAATCTTTCTGCTCACTTGTGACTAGTATTTAAATGGCAGTTCTAATTACATAGTTGTGACTTTTATTAAGAGTTTAGAAACGCTTTCTCCAGTCATGCAAATTACCATGCACTACCAAATAACGCTGCACACAAGACAAAGTGGGTGGAATGCAAACTATTCATTTGAAATTGTAAAAACTGTTATATATCAAGAAAGCAGGCAGTGAAGAATTCTGGCAAGAACGTGATACATGCTCGCACAGTTAAAAACGCATAAATTTACACTTACCCGCATAATTGCGCAGTGGGTAAACGTCATTAACATGAGCTGGCTTATGGCCAATTAATCAAACACACATGTGCGTGCGCTAGGGTGGAGTCAGAGGTGGTCTCGTAAAATGCATGACAGTTAGTCAGAAATTATGTGCTTAATAGAATAAAGTTAATGGAGCAAAGCAATACTATATCAAAAAAATTAAGCTTGAAGATAAGTAGATCTATTCCACAAATATGAACACAAGCCAGAACGAGCACTTTCCTTTGACCCCTGCAATCAATCTGGCTAACGACACCAATCAGTATGAGTGGGACTTTATGATGAACCATATTTAAGACCTACCTTTTCTCAAGCTATTTTTTTTTTTTAAGTGCACATCACATCATCAACCATGTCCTTGAGGTGTTTTTTTTTTTTTTTTTTTAAACTTCTTCAGGTCTTAGCACAACACAACATGGTTTGCTGAAATCTGAGAGTATTAGCCTTTGTAATTTGTTTCCTGTTTTTTTTTTCTCCGCTTAACCTCAGTGCATTCAGAAAACGAAGATGTACCAGTGTGGCAGCAGTATCCAGATGGGTTCAGACAGGCAAAGAAAAAAGCTTTCTGAAGTTAATTAACCTTGCTTTTTTGCCTACTGCTTCCCTACCTTTCCTTTGCTGTGCTTATTACCTTTAAATGGATCCACACATTGGCAGTGGTAATTACCAGGCTGGTCTCGGCAAGTGGCTTCATTCTTGCAAGGAGAAGAGCTGCACTCGTCAATATCCACCTCGCATGCGGGTCCTTTGAGAGGGGAAACAGACAGCGGGAACAAATAAACCGAGGCCCAAATACACAAATGGGATGATTGTCATTACTGTCATCCTTTTATACAAATCATTAGCTATTCAACAAACACACACAGGAAAAAAAAAAAAAAATTAATATTTGAAATTACAGAAAATATCCTACAAATAGTCTTTTAGGAATAACATTTTTGCACAAAATATTTCCAAACAACTGGAATTGCCTAAAATATCTGATGCATTTTAACACAACGATTATTAAATAAAAATCCTGTGTTACTGCTAATCACCTTTAATATGTAAATATGTAGTTGGCATGAACATTTGACACGTACCAGTGAAGCCAAGCGAGCAAATGCATATGAATCCATTGGCAGCATCCAAACACGTGCCTCCATGCAGGCATGGGGATGACAGGCAATCGTTGATGTCACTTTCACAGAAAGCGTCTGAGGAAGGAGAAACGCAAGAGTCTGAGTCCAATTATATATCAAAAGCTTGTACAGTACAGTATGCAGATGGAGATGAAAGGAAAACTATCCCGAAATCCTTTTAAAAGTTTTTTTTAGTACTGCACCTCCTGCTTGAACAAAATCTAAATGGGATAAACAATCTGTCGGACAGGTGGTTACTCAAACACACAGTCAAAAAAGAGATGGGTTAGAAATTTGTATGAGCATGAAGAAAAGAAAAGAAAAATGGAAGATAAGTAATTACATGCATGCATGTAAACAGATTTAATGTTTTCAAAAGCTTTAAAGTTAAGAAAAAAGTGATTAAATGTATTTTTTTTTTAAAGATTACATTTGAGTCGGCCTATACTATGCGGAAGTACCCGTGACTCCACCTGGACAGACACAGCTGAAGGAGTCGAGTTGGTCCAGGCAGGATGCTCCATTTTTACAGGGCTGACTAAGACACTCGTTTACTTCAATCTCACAGTTATTACCTATGGGAAAAAAGGAATGGTTCATTTTATTAAATAAATGCTACTGAATAGCAGTTATCTAACTGATGCAACAGTTACATTTATGCAGAGATTAGTCCTGCAGATTAGTCTTTAAAAGCTTGCTTCATTACAACGCAAAACACATCTTAGGTTCTAAGTGAAGGACGGAAAAAGTGAGAGATTTCCCACTACATCTATTCACCTTCCGAAACAGGAAAATGAAACATCTAATCTTTAGCTGTTAAAGTTAAGGTACCTATGAATCCAGGTGCGCAGCAACAATGGTAGGTACCGATGCCATCTTGGCAGATGCTGACTGTTCCACAAGGGTTACTGGCACAGTCATCAATGTTGATTTCACAAAATCGTCCAGTTAACCCTGAAAGAGAATCATAAAACATAAAACACACTCTGGATGTGATTGCATGAATACACACATGAACATGAAGGGTCAGAGAAGTTAAAAAATGATACAGTTGGTCCTAATCAAAGCACGGACTTAAGAACACAATGGAATAATGAAAGCACAGAAGTAAAAATTACTTTTGTTCTTTAAAGGAAATCATCATTAAATAAATATTCAAGGCCTAAAAGGTCATGTGATGTTACCATTAACTCAGCTCCTTATTATATAACTTTATACGTGACCCATTACATCAAATCAGGTCATTCTTAAGTTAAGCTGTGATAGATTTTCAGATTCCTGGTTCAATAAGCTCTGATGTGGAGGTGCAAGTTGTGCTAACCACTAAGCCGTTGTGTGATACCTGACTTGATTTAAAGGGTCACATACAGTATGTAATGTCAATGTACATACAGTACATCACATTGTTCAAAGCCTGTCACACAAACCAGATTAGTATGGGCTTGAGGATGGCTGGCAATGCCACAACAGACTCTGACAAAAGTGAGAATAAATATTTGTGACATATGCACTTATCAGACTTTCATGTCATGTCATGTGGAAAAAATCCACACATAGCAGCACAAACTCATTACATGAGAAACTAACACACCTGACCCATGCAGCATTTAAGGCACAAATAATCGAAAATGTCTCTTGGCTTTTCACATATGGAAGTTTCTTAAACAGCATCCATTGTCTAATCGCTGTGAAGCGGACACTCGCTTTGTGAGTCATGGACAAAGTGCCAGGCGTAAAAAGAAGGCTGCTCTAAAAATGCTAATAAATAATGATAGACTGTGAGCTGTATTTATCATTATAAATCGAAAAGCTAACCAGACCCTAAAAGCTTTCACCCATTTAAGTCACATTAGCATTTACAGGTGATGTTTGTTTTCTAAGCTTGCAATTTGGTAGTTTTCCCATCACTTTTGTATCCTCAGCTGTTGAACACATTCCATTACTGATAATTTATGCATTTACCTCCATTGAGCCAAAAGCATAATCAAACTGATGAATGAGGCACAAGACTGTTAAATTGCTGTGCAAGGGAAATGTCGAGGGTGCAAGAGTACATTCATTTTTAGGCAAATAATTCTCTGTTACACTCTGCTGTTTTTCTCAAATGAGCTTTTAACTTCAGCACAAGTCTGGTGGTTCTCTGTGGGAAAAACAAATTGGATTAACAAAGAATAAGTGAAAACTGTAAACGGCTATGAAAGCAACAGTGGACTAATACACTGAAAGTGTTTGTGCATAAAAGAACAGAAGTATTGAATATCAAGGCAGATAAAACAGTTTTCGTTTTTTGTAAATTCACCCACTGGGGAAAAAAAAAAAAAAACACATCTCAGCAAATCTATTAAATTGAATCTATAATTTCTTAAATTAAGTTTATAACAAACCAAATATATTATTACTAAGCTAATTTCTTATTTAATGTTCCTAAAAATGTGTTAATTTCTTGTTCTATGTTCAGAAAATGTTTATTCTTTCACAGAACAAATTCCTAGAATTAGCCAACTAGAACATAGATTTTTATTTTTTTTTTGCTTAACAATTCAGCTAAATTTTACTAGAAATAAGCTGAATTAATATCTGGTTTGTTGTAATTCTATTTTAAGAAAGTGTAGATAAATGTAACTATATTCAAGATATTGTCACTTGCTATGATACAATTTATTACAGTGCAGCTCAAATTGTAAGGGTGTCTTTATATTAATTATTTGTTTTTTACGTGCAAAATTTTCGTCCAAGAATAATAATAATAATAATAATAATAATAATAATAAACAAATTGCACTAGAGAATACAATTAAACTAAAAATAACTATAAGTTATAAATATACATATGAATTGCAATATACAAATTTACAGAAATTTACAGAATAAAATAAAATTAAAATAGACATATATACAAATATATAAATTGCATATCATTTACAGAATGTGCCAAGTGCAAAAGGCATGAAAATAAAGAAATATGGTGTAAAAATATAAAATGTAAAAATATAGCATGTGGGTATGACAGCAGCAGTGTGGTTGAAACATGAAGTATGAAATGAAATGGTGTGTATGTTCACATGTAAAAATAATATTGAATGACATTTCTGACAAAATATAGAAAACTTGTTAACATGTGCTCTGGCATGTAGAAATAGATCCTGAAAAGGAGACATTTACTTTACAGGACAAGTGAGTTTGGCTTCTTTAGGATCTATTTCCACCAGCTTAACAAAAATATGTTTTGGAAGAAGTAAGTAAGAACAAAAGCTAGCTTGCTCACAATAATTTGTACATTATATGTTACATGTTATAAAAGATTCACAGTGAAACATTTTAGAAAATCGCGGTACTACTGAAGTAACCATTTTAACCAGGATATAAAATATATTTTAATAAAGGTATACTATTCTTAATTAATAATGAGGGAAGGTTGTTTCCATTTGAAATATTAGGTAACTATTTTACATACATGGGAATCTCAGACAAGTATATATACTGTAAAGAGTTATTTAGATGTAATTACGCAGTAATGATGGAAAAAAAAAAACGTTTAAAACGATGGTCCTTACTACCTATTTCATTGGCAGGCAGAATAAACACAGTTAAGATGACTATTTTGCCAAGGTTTTTATTTTTATGTCCAATTGTCCAAATGTCCAATTGTTTATACACAAATCTTTCTTTAAGGAGTAAGACAAACATCTGTCTTCCTAAATAAGGAATTAAAGTATTTCAAGAATGATGAAAGCTTTTTCGAGAAAACAGAAAGATGCAGGGCGATTGGCATTGCCCAAATTTATGTACTACTATTGCTCATGAAATATTGATAAGCTTATTCATTGGGCAGAGCATCTGAATGAAGAGAATTAACCTTTTCGGGTAGAGATGGGACGAGCATCCTTTAGGCCAGCCTCTTTAATTTTCAGTGCTCTATACCTCACTATCACTGAACAGGAAGTACAGTACTGTATCTCCCACGTAATCCATTGGTAACTAGTTCCTTAAAAATATAGTTTAGGAGACACTTTAAACAAAAACAGCACTTTCCTTCTAAACCATTATTTCCAATGCACGGAATGCATTCCACCATCCTTAACTGATCATTCCTTTCAGACATAAATGTGTTCAGGTCAGTAGTTTTATTTCCTTCGTACATACAGTATGAGTAAGGCATTGGAGATTCCTAAATCTTTCTCTCTCTTTTTTTTTTTTTTTTTTTAGATATCTTCAGGTACGAAGCCTAGTCAAAAATATTTTAATACCCTTTCAACTCCTATTCCTCATAGTTGGATCGAGGAGCTCTTCGAATGGAATGTATCTAAGCGAGGTCTGATTTCAATAGTCTAAATCAAAGAGCGGCCTCACCATCTTTAGACTCTTTAAAAAACAGTGTGAAAAGGATTTTGGAAGTGTAGTCCCAAAGACAGTCTGGCAGTCAACAGTTAAACGAATTCAATCATCATCGATCTGTGTCAGACAAGGACTACTGCAATTTAAGATAATCCATAGGCTAGACCTTTCTAAAAGTAAACTGGAGAGAATATTTCCAAGAATAGACCCGACATGTTCTAGATGTCACTAGATATGGCCACTCTGGGTCATATGTTTTGGATATGTCCAGCTTTAAGATTATTTTGGTCTGCTGTGTTGGAGACATTTTCATATATTTGTAAAAAAAATAAATAAATAAAAAAGATACAACCAAATCCAATAATGCCAATATTTGGTGTGGCATCTGAGAACCTCTCATTACCACCAGACCAATCGGATGCATTGGTTCTCTTTTCATTGTTGGCCCGATGGCTTCTACAATGGAATCAAACTAACCACCAACACATAATAAGTGGGTAGAAAATGTCATGGCATCCCAAGGGTTATAATTATTATCTTTAATGTGATTGCTGTGCACGTTTTAAAAAAATGTGATAAAAAGATTTCTCTACTGTAGTAACCGTTTGAAAAGAATGTGAAATTTTATATAGTAAACACAGACAATCAACGTATTACACAAAGTGAAAAATCCCAGTGCTGCTACAAGTACATATTAACACACCATTAAATCATACATTATTACATTATATTAGGGCTGCACGATATTAGGAAAATATGCGATATGCGATATTGTTGTTGAATATTGCGATAACGATATTTCTTGC
>JAQQZT010000013.1:8238216-8248433 GCA_030068275.1 Clarias platycephalus | reverse complement strand
TGTGAAGCTGCTTTGAGACAATGACGATTGTTAAAAGCGCTATATAAATAAAATTGAATTGAATTGAATTGAATGAACCAGTGAGAAACAGGTGCAGATGTTCAAGCCGGTGATTAGTATAATGGTGAGGCTGGAACAGATGAGAGGGGAAATGAGATTGCTGCCAGGGTTGTTGTGTAAACCACATGTTTTTAAATAGCATATATTTAGGCACGTTGCAGCCTGTTAGACGAAAGCATTTCTTCCCATACCTTTAACCAAATCAGGACTTTAAATTGGAAATCTCTTGTTATTAATTCCTACATTAGCTCAAATATGTTTAATGACAAATTTAAGTATGAAATAGGTCTAGCAAACAATTAACAAAGAGAAGAACTAAAAGAGGGAAAACAAATGATGATTTAAAGTGAAATTAAATGTAATACTAGAAAAGAAAAAATTATGACAGGCAGCGTTTCAGCTTTCCTTCTTGTTGAACACTGAAAAAATATATTTTTTTCCAATGTATTTTTGTGTTTCAAGCTGTAGAGTAAGCGTCTACATGCATCACCCAGGTGTGTAAACTTGCTAGTGTTTTTGACAAGCTGGAGAACAAAATACACGAATTAAAAAAAATTATCCGGTTCACACTCGAAAAATTTTCACATAGGTGTATGGACAGTTGTAGCCAATAATTATAGATAAATCATAGATTATAACTACTGTATATAAATTCTAAAGCGTTCTGCTTGTGCATGTCTTTATTCCTTTATATAGGAACCCAAATCGGTATATGTGGTCAATAACTTCTCTAACATTGTGATTTTGTGGCGGTGTGTGTGTGTGTGTCGGATATATTTTAGCAGGCTTACATTTAGTAAACCTGCGTTGGTCTGAAAATCCCCCATTATTGCTGCCTTTCTACTGGCAAATTTTAAGTCGCAATTTATATAACATGTTATTAATTAGTTCACAGTTGGAAAGTCTAGCAAAGAACGTGTGTGCACAGAGATGCTTTTGTTGTATTTTGCCGGATTCTTCTAAAGTGAAAAGAGTTGCCACCAGAGATCACATAACATCGCACTGAGGAAACAAAATCGACTGATGAGCAGCTCATCACTCTCCAGACGTTCCTCTGCTGCTTAAAAATATTCCTCACTGCACAAAGCTCTGTGTGGCAAATCTTCAAACAAGACATCATTCCAAGTTTTCTTTAGACATGCCTTTTAAATGATTTTACTTTACATTTTGTGTGGTGTTAATTCTGTGCACCTTGTTGTGAGCATCATAGTTAGTAATTAAATAAATCACAATAAGTGAAAATGGAGCACAACATAATTAGTCCATCTGTGTATACACACAGTTATACTACATTAACATGCACATTCTCTATTGCAAAAGAATACCTTCATAACTATTAAATCTATTAATACTTTATGAACAAAAACGTGCACGGTGATGTAGTGGTTAGCACTGTCGCCTTGCACCTCGAGGGTCCGGGTTCGATTCCCGGCCAGGCTCGATTCCCTTCTCTGTGTGCATGGAGTTTGCATGTTCTCCCTGTGCTTGGTGGGTTTCCTCCGGGTACTCCGGTTTCCTCCCACAGTCCAAAGACCTGCAGGTTAGGCTAACTGGTGATCCCAAATTGACCATAGTGTGTGTGAATGAGTGTGTGAGTGAGTGTGTGTGTGTGTGTGTCCTGCGTTGGATTGGCACTCTGTCCAGGGTGTACCCTCCCTCGTGCCCTACAGTAAGTCTCCTGGGATAGGGGATATCCCAGGATAAAGCGGTACAGTGAACAAAAATGTTTTATGAACAGCAGCGTGCATGTGTCGTTAATAAATGAGAGTCCAGAAAAAGTCAGCACTGTCTTGTTTTTCCAATATTTATTGGAAGAACAAGACAGCGCTGTCTTTTTCTTCCAATAACTGTATACAGTTATTGAAAGAACAAGACTGTGCTGACTCTTTCTGGTACAGGACTAACTTAAACCCTTGATTTGTTCCTATAAGAAAGACTTTATCAGTAAACTGCTGTAATAAGTAAACTAAATATTGTTGATAAAAGGTGTCATAATGAAGGAGTGACTCATGACCGTACTGTAGATTATGTGGGGGCAGGACATTCTCTCACACTCACTCACTCACTCACTCACTTAGGGCTGTAGCTATCGAATATTTTAGTAATCGAGTATTCTACCAAAATTTAATCGATTAATCGAGTAATCGGATAAAATTTACTTTTGCTTAATTAAACAGCAATGTAAAATATATAAGAGAAACAAAGATTAATTGGTTTTCTTTTTAGAAAAGTCTACTTTTATTTTTTAAATGCATACAGCAAATAAACATTGTCATTATTCACAATACAAGGAATAGCTTATACCCCGATCTCACGGTAAGATGCGGTGTTAGGTGCCGTGAGCCGCCGCGATTGCCCATCGACGTTCAGCGAAGTTCTGCAAGGTCCGCAAGCTTCCGCGAGGACCGGCAAAAATATTAAACATGTTAAATTATTTTTTTCTTTTTCGCGCAGAAAGATGGAAACGTAATCGCAGCGCCAAAACTCGCGGTGAATCATGATGAACCGTACTTCCGACCACCGCGCGAAACCACGTAGGTGAGATAGGGGTATTAAAGTTGACTGAGATGAATTAAGTGCATTACAGAGCCATACATTCTTATTTTAAAGCCTTTTCTCAGATGCAAAAACTAAAAAAAGGTGTTTCAAATGACTATGAAAAAAAAAAGGAACACATTGAAATAAATAATTATACAAAAACACTAAGGTGTGCAACTAAACTTTCAGAACGAAAAGTTTCAAAATCTACAACTCCGGCATAACATATAAGCCTTTACTGACAATTTCTGGAGTTTTCTCTTGCTGGTTTCTTCTTCTCTTGGCTAACTGATATTTCTATCGCTCCAAACATAATGCAAGCTTTTAAAATGAATTAAACGAAGTTTCGAGGGAGAAGATTTTGCCTCGATAATTTTTTGCAATCGAATTACTTGAAGAATCGTTTCAGCCCTACACTCACTCATCGTCTATACCGCTTTATCCTGTATTCAGGGTCGCGGGGGGCCTGGAGCCTATCCCAGAAGACTTGAGGCATGAGGGCATGAGGCAGGGTATACCCTGCACAGGGTGCCAATCCATCGAAGGGCACACACACATACACATTCATTCACACACTATGGGCAATTTGGGAACACCAATTAGCCTAATCCGCAGGTCTTTGGACTGTGGGAGGAAACCGGAGTACACGGAGTAAACCAACCAAGCATGGGAAGAACATGCAAACTCCATGCACACAGAGAGTGTGGCCGGGAATTAATCCCAGATCCTTGAGGTGCAAGGCGACAGTGCTAACCACTACACCACTGTGCGGGCAAGACATTATTCATGTCCAATTTATTTATTAATTTAGATTTTTGTACAGTAACCCTATTATAGTCACATAAAAATTATGTACACCGATTTGCATCACAATAAAATTCCATTTGTTGATCTTTGTTCACCCTTTGCCTGCAGAACAGGCAATTTGGAAATTCGAAGCCGATCAGATGCCTCCCTGATAGTATTGCTTGATCAATAAGTATCTGCCTGTATTTCTCTGCCTGTACTGTATAACTCCATTTGCAGAAATGCAGCCCCAAATTTGCAAGGAACCTTCACCATGCTTCACTGCTGCCTGCAGACACTCGTCATTGTACCTCTATCCAGCCCTTCGGCAAACAACCTCCCTCTTGCTACAGTCAAAATTTTGACTCATCAGTCCAGACCACATTTCTGTGGACTCAATAGTTGAGTCGCTTAACCAAGTTTCCATGTAGGAAGTATGGCTTTTGGGCCCGAATATTTCCATGAAGACAACTTCTGACTATACTTCTACAGACCCCAGTCTGCTTTGAAATCTTTGCATGGGAAAGGAATTTACTTTAGGCATTTGTAGGTATTTGGCAGACTCTTATTCAGAGCGACTTACAAAAGTGCTTTGAAGTTTCCATCATTGGATAGATCCTTACTGGGCTACTAGTACCATCAGTCAAAGGCTGTTGTAAAAAAAACATTTTTGCTCATTTGTGAAATGATATATGAAATATATATATATAATTCTGTGATCTTTCTTGATTTTAATTTCTTTAAACAATGCTAAAGGCATGCAAAATATGCAATAATTCTTAATCAGTTGTAAAGCCTTCATAGGCTCTGAGTGCTGTTAATTGTTGATTTGTGAGGCTAGTAACTCTAAATGAACCTCTCCTCTGTGTCAATGGTACAGTAAGTCATGGTATTTCTTTCTTGTGATGGTCTTCATGAGAGCCAGTTTTATCATGGTGCTTAATGGCTTTTGGAAATGCACTTGACAATACTTTTCTTATAATGCCTTCTTGTCTTTAAATAATGATTAATGAAATGGGGCAGCATGTTTCCTGTCCTGTCAATTAGCACTTCTTGTAGTTCATGGTTTTGTCATGGGGACAATAAAAGCTCTATCAAGAGATAAATCCATGTTGTGCAACCACTAGAAATGCAGGCAATTCTGTCTCATATTTTTCATATACTGTAGCATATTTTTAAATTGTTGGCCATGCAAAAAATAAAATAAAAACAAATTTCATTAAGTAATATTTAAGGACTGACTGTTCACTTGCTGCCTATCTCCCCATAACACATATATATATATAATTTTTTTTTTTTTTTTTTAAACAGAATTTAAATAACCAAAGCTGTGAATGAAAACTTTATTAAACTTGAAATTTGATGAATGGCTGACATACACCGATCAGCCACAAAATTAAAACTGACAAGTGAAGTCTATAACTGTGTCTCATTGCAGTAGAACCTGTCATGGGGGAGATAGGCAGCAAGTGAACAGTCAGTCCTTAAAGTTGATGTCTTCAGGAAAAATGGACCAGGGTATGGATTTGAGTGACTTTGGCAATGACTGAGTTGATTGGGTCACAGCATCTCCCAAATGGCAGTTCTTGAGAGGGATGTTCACAGCAAGTGGGTATTACCGACCCAAAGTGGATCAAGCAAGGATAATCAGTGAACTGGTAAGAGGATCATGGGCATCCAAAGAACACTGCTGATGATGGGGAGTGAAGGCAGGCTGTCTGGTCTGATCCCACATAAGAGCTATTGTATAAGTATAGGGTGCTTAAAAACAACGGATCCTATGACAGAAAAGTTTCAGAACACAAAGTGCATCATAGCATGCTGTGTATGGAGCTTTGTAAAGGGCAGACCAGTCTGAGAGCCCATGCCAGCACATGTCCACTGCCGAAAGCACCTACAATAGGCACATTGTCAGAACTGGAGCGTAAGAAGTGGTCTAATAAATCATGTTTTCTTTTACATGATGTGGATGGCTAGATGTGAATGAGGCACTATGGGAATAAGGTAATCCAGCAAAGACTGTTTGATGCTCTGTGCTCTGGGCCACCCATCAAAACATTGTTTAGGTGAACTAAGACCAAGAACAGTACATGATAAAAGTTCATGCTGTTCATCTGGCCTCCAAATCCCTCAGATCTCAATCTGATTGAGCAAAGAGGACCTACATACTGTAATGTTAGATGTTTAATGTTGCTGACTGGTGTACATGGTTGTACTTCTTTCACTCCCATCCCTATGGACAAGCCATCAATATAGTAATTGCAAACACTTATATTTCTGATAATGGTTTATTGTAACCCAACTGCCATGCTGCATAAACGTTTCTTTCACAGATTAAATAAGTATTGTGCTTTGAACCAAATTATCATTTATATGTTCTCAGAATTCTTATTTTCTATTACCTTTAATCTTCACAGCATGCAAAGTTACTTGTTAATAACCTGTAATTTGAACTATATTAAGAACTGAGACATAACTACAATGCTACCTCCAATTCTGCATGTTCTCACCAGTTTCCTTGTGACTGTGACCCAGTAGAGAAGCGTATATTTCAACTCAGAATGGTGAGCCATTTTTTTTTTTATACCATGCCCAGATTGAGCTAGATAGCGGACAGTGTGCAATGGTCAAATTTCTTCAGAGGGATGCATCTTCAACAAATCTTGCTGAGCTTTGATTTAAATGCAGAACAATGACATAGTAATTTGAGAATCTTACAGGTTATGTAAATAGTAAAACACTCATTAACCTTAATCTGCACAATGAGATATGTGATCTGTGTTCATTGTTGTATTAGACTTAAAAGAGTTAAAACACAAATGTTTTTGAAAACACCTCTTTTATGTTCAGTTTCAGATTTAACCACCCACTCCATCCTGAATCAAACCAAAATCGCGGTATGCCAGACACATAACTCTGTTTATACATTTTCACATACCTGTAGATCACTAGATTTCAGTACTCATATAGTTAGGCAATCAGCCAATCATTAAAGCAGTGCATTAAATCATGGAGGTGCAATGGATAAGCTTCAGGTAAAGTTAAGGGGAAAACTGTTACCTCATTGACTCTGACCATGACAAGGGTTTTACTGCCAGAATTTCAGAAACTGTTGAAAATCTTCTAGGATGACAATGGATTTACTACAGCTAACAAAAACATCCAGTGAACGTCAGTTCTGTGAGTGAAAATGACTGGTTTATAAGAGTGCTCAGAGAAAGTAATGGCTGAGCTCATTATAGATGACATGAAAGTTATTTAAGTTGCCTTAAGTTAAAAAAAAAAAAAGACTCTAAAAGCATTTCAAAAGCCACAACCTAACAGGCCACAGTAAGCACAGTTTGCTTTCCCTATTTTTTACTTCACAGCATTGTGACAATTCAAGCTAATTCTGAACATCCATAACAAATTAGTTTGCAAAACACAAATTAGTCGTCACAGCCCTGCTTAACATATGTCTAATTCACCAAACTTTGCACCATGTGGTTTACAGTGGAAGCATTCCTGTTCAAACACCAAAGCAAGCACATGGCCGAAATGAAAACTTATATATTATGATGCAGATTTAACCTCCAACCATAACATTGCTCAGTGAAGCAACTGTTCAATCTGTTAGGCTCAACTTCAGATCCAGCAGCACAGAGACACCAGTAACTGGCAACAATACCCATGCAGGTGGCATCATTAGCACATGGCGAACTCTTGTAATCATCTGTCTTCATCTCACAGAGAACTCCTGTGTACCCTGGCTGGCATCGGCAGGTGTAGTTGTACTGCTGGTTCACACAGACGCCACTGCTGTCCAACGCCATAGTCAATGTCAAGCTCGCAGTAGACCCCAGTGTATCCGTGGTCACATCGACAACTGTCGATTCATTAAACAAAACAAAACGCTTCCATGTGTAAATAAATAACCAATATTGTGTATAAACGGTTTCAAATCTTTTAACCGACTCACACTTCTTACCTACTTATTGACCCAATCTCAAACTTTTCATTTAGTGCTCTGTTCATACTCTGTTCATACAATATTTAAGTAATGGTTTGTATTCGAGCACACACTGACATGAATTTCGTAAAGTGTACATCAACTGCAGTAAGGAAATATGCAATGTACTGTATATAATCACATATGATGTAATTTAGAAAAATGTAATTTAGTTTGACTGTTACAATCTATATAAACACAGTGATTAGTATTCTAGTCATCATGGTTTGTATTCAGCTGGCGAAATCTTGAACAAAATTTCCAGTTCATGAAATAAAACAGCTGTGTTTAGATAGGATGACTCATGCATGTGACAGTAGGTCACTGTAAATTGCTTAAAATAAAAAATATAATAACTTCTCCTATTGACATCCTACAGTAGTTAAGGCTTGTTGGTATCTAATCTGTGTTTTTACATGCCTCAGGAAATCATCACTGAGTGTGCAGAGTTAGGTTTAGGTGCATTTAGGTTTGCAGAATCCACAAATACAATTTTTTTCAGGGTAAAGAGCCACCAGAAACCAAAAACTTCATCCACATGAGTGGATCCATTACGACAGCACTGCTGAGTGCAGTCATTAATGTTAAGCAAACATGTGGCCCTGTCCAACCTGGTGCACCGATGACATTGTATTGCTGATGAAACACTGTCCTCTATTGCTACGCACCTACTGTAAAATGTCAAAACCTAGAATGCTGTATTATCTACAATCCACACTTACAAATGCATATACATGACAATATGCTTTGGGTGTAATTAACTTTTTGATGATGAATTCTAAATTCTGAATAGTGACATGGTGTTAATTAAGCAATATCACACATTTAAGGTCTTGATGTTATATTGCTTTTATACAACAGTTCTACAAACTGCATTTATTACCAACAGATTAGGATTTGTTTGCTTAATCTTAATCTGTAGAGCTCTTAAAACAAGAGGTTTTCGCCAAGACATACGCACTGAGCTGGCGACCAACAGTTAGTGTCATTTAAATTGTTCTCTTTATATGTTCAATTATTCCCAAATAGCATTAAATGTAAAGCTAGTGCACTACGTGTATGTGGGGTGTCCAATACCTTGTTCCACACACCAAGTAGCCGTTGGTTAGAGAGGGATTAGAGAGGGATTTGGGATTCAGCCTTGTGTGTCAGCTATTGTACTGTATCTTGCATTAGCCATGAGCATAAAAACAGAGTCAATTTAGAATGATTTTTATCTGAATCGTAGCTTGAATTCACTCATTCAAAAAGGGTATGATTTAATTAACAACCTCAAGGAACTAAACAAGATGCTCTTATACAGTAATTTTATTCCAATCCTAACAATGTGATGAAAACACATGAAAAATGCATAATCATTGATATGGTGTTTTCTGCTATGACTCTCTATAGTTTATTAATAAATCATATTATTAACAGTTAAAATGTACTGTAATCAACAGCAGGGGTTGTTAACAGACACTGCACAATGTTAACTGTAATTTTACCCTCCTAGTCAGCGAGTGTTTATATCAGGAAACTCGGACGTGCATGATTCCTTACTTATAAAACACCTTTTTTTCTTAATCTTTCTCACTATGACCGAAGATTATCGATATAAAACTACTTTATATCCTTCACTCTCTGAGGTCGTATAAACCTCAGCACTACTGTATGAGTCAGCAGTGAAAGTGCAATCCCACTGAGAGCATATTTGAGCAAACATTAGCATGTCAACTGTAACAGTCAAGCTTCTACTCTAAACCAGATGTTTTTCCTTCCATTTGTATGTAAAATAGTCCTATGGACGAGTCTTTTGAAGTCCACAATTTTCTTATCAAATATGACTAATTCAAGGCACTTCATGACATTTTAAGCGAAAGTAGCACAGTACGTAACAATAAATAATTGTGGCTTTCTACTTTGTTTATGATAAATTAGTAGTTGGATGTCAATAAACCAACATTAAACATGGTCTGAGATACAAATAATGCAGGTCCTCGGAGATGCTCTCACCCTGCGTTCCTTCAAGACATGTGGACATGACAAAGTGCAACATCACAACCCAGCCCAGTAAATCCTGACAGGAAAAAACATACTAATAATCTGTTTTTAATCTGTTCATCTGGATTGTTGAGGTGGGAAATTCAGTATAATCCTGGTCAGGTCTGTAGTGGATCGTGAGTTTATTCTGGTCGCTCTGAGAGAGAAGAGAGAATTCATTCCAGAGGGGATACGAGTCTATGATGAAGCAGAATTCAGCAAAATTCAGACATGATTATTTAAAGATCGTTCGGGCATCAGTGCTGAGAATAATAAAAAAGGAAGTTATCACTTTTTTAAAAGTGCTCTGGGGTGCTAACCTGGTACAGACTGACTGAGATAAACTTTTGAAAATTTATTTAGAAAGTTTCTTTATATGACTGAGGCTTGATTAGTTAAGGCCCAGCACCATATGGTGGGCAAAATAAAATTGCAGTAGTTCTCTGCAAAAAGCAAGGGAGAATGTCTGAATCCAACAAATAGCATGACAGCAAAATTATATGTCTCCATTTCGTCAGTTTTTACATTTTTTTTTTCCCCCAAAAGACGCAAGAAGTATTACAAGCTGTTATAAAATATTTTGTGCATTACTTCTTTGAGTTACAAGGGCCCTAAAGGTACAGTACTGGGATGCGGCATATTTGGTCAGATTGGGCAACAACAAGACACATACACTGCCAAAAAAGAAAGAAAAAGTTGCACACACTAATATTTCAGCTAAGTTGTTGTGGCCATCCTGTACCTGTCAATGAAGATCTGTAAAGTTATTTGGATTTTTACAACATTATTGTTGAAATACACAGTCCTGAAAAAGTTTCTTTTT
>JAQQZT010000013.1:8217337-8229043 GCA_030068275.1 Clarias platycephalus | reverse complement strand
TTTCCCATTCTGACATTCAGTTTGGAGTTCAGGAGATTGTCTTGACCAGGACCACACCCCTAAATGCATTGAAGCAATTGCCATGTGATTGGTTGATTAGATAATTGCATTAATGAGATATTGAACAGGTGTTCCTAATAATCCTTTAGGTCAGTGTATATAGTCCAAGTTAATCTAAAATGGCACCTTAAATCTCCCATGTTATTGTAAAAGTCCTCTTCTTTTTTCTCGCCTCATTAACAATTAAGTTGAAGTTACAGTAGTTCTCAGCATTAAAATGCTGGTATTTTTAAAATTTTTAAATCCCAACTCCCCCCACCATATTTTACCCTAAGGACTTAAGTCCAGTTATGGTGGCCCTTTCATTACTGCTTGCCTTACACTTTGCCTGGGTCTCATCAATTATTATATGAAAGAAATGGTATGTACTCCTGCAAGCAACAGGCAAGACAGGCGATCGCCTAGGGCCACCACCTTTACACTAATAACTCCTAAACTATGCCTGAAGTTAAGACACTGCTCAGAGTAAAGTGCTCTTCAGCTGGTATGTGAAGCAAGAGTCTTCTTAAAGATCTTGCATGGTAGTAAATGGTACTAATGCTCATCAATTGATTGTTAATCAATCTCCCTCCCTGTCTCTTTCTTAATTCATACAGTATCATCAGTTCTAGTAGGTATGACAGGCTTGATCTGATTCAGTTGCTGATGAGCACCACCTGCAGAAATAATGGCATCCAGCTGTAGTTGCTCAATCATGTGAAAAAATCATTTTCCGGACAAAAGCAGTATTTACATGGTTTAATATCACCCAGGAATCAGACTACCCAACAGCAGTGCCTTACCTCACAAATACCTTACCTCAGAAATTTTCCAAAATCTTCCTCCCAGAAAAGGCTATGTTAATCAAATTATGTCAAATGTAGATCTAAAAAGGATTTCTTTATAATTGTATTTAAGATCATACTGAACTCCAGATTGCGCTAAATGCCAGAACATAAAACATCCTAACAGGGTCTGTTCACAATTCAGTGGGATATACAGTACTGTATATATATATTTTTATAATTATGACTTATATATTACCAGTGTTACCTGGGCATACTGTATGAACAGCCAGCCTCACGAACTTTGACCTTAAGAACTGATAATTTTGCAAGGAATTTGCAAGTCACATGTACATCCAGGAGCCGTTCAAAACGTGTTCGCGCTAGTGGAAATCTTTTTGTGGGTTTTTTTTTTTTCGCCTTTTGGGCATGATTTATGGGAAGACATTAGCACCATTTGTCCCAAGAAAGTTAGCAACCACGGTAGCAAGAAGAAAAGGAAGCCACTTTCATTTCATCATTTAATTTTGTTTTTGAAGCAGCCAGTTGCCAAGAGAAATCATAAAATAAAACTTGATAAATAAAGTGAGATTTAATGTGTACTGTACTTATTTCATATTTTACTTATTTCATTTATTTACATGTCTTTTCTAACTTGTTTTATTGTTTTTATATGAAAAGTTATGATACTTACTGTATATATATACCCAGTTGCCTACTGTACAAAGACATGTCTAGATTTCACCATAAAACATGCCCATTCAAGGCCTATTCATTTATTTGTAGAGTGTCGCTATTAGATGGCAAACTGTTCTCAAAAAAATATATTTCGCAAATAAACCAATTTATACACCAGTTAATTCTGACAGAATAATCTGATTGACTGCGAAACATTCCACAAGTGATGATAATAGACAGCGATGCATCACTCCACATCACAGATGTTCTAAAAATCATTAATTAAACGAACTATTGGTCATCAACGGGTCAAAGAAGGTTGGTAACATCGCCAGAACTGAAAAGAAAGAAAAACACATCTGATAACACTGTGTCATCTTAGACACTGAAACAAATCTGAAACACTTTGTTTCCTTAGTACAGTAACTGCTCTCAGTCATTCCAAATTCTCTGTGTTGGTTTTTTCAAGGCTAATTATAAACTGACATCTGACACAAGACTGAATCCCAAATCCATCTTTAACTAACTTCCTGGAACAAGGTATTGTACACCCGACATAGCTCACTGGTTTTTCATATAATATTCTTTGGGCTTGGCTTGGCTTGGCTTATGCAAAATTATGATTATAGTGTTGGAAATTGGTAATATTGGTAATATCTTTGGGTGGCTGAAACAGATTATCTGAATTTACAATATTTCCTATTGGAAAATGTGTTTCACAATATGAAATTCCACGTTAAGAACTTGTCTCTGGAACAGTTTAAATTCGCATGCTGAGGTACCACGATGTATGTACAGTATATACAGTAGACAAAGTGATACAGGTTGTTAATCATCCCAGTGCTGTTACCATGTACAGTATTATAACCACTCATGGAATGCATCTCGTCCAATCAGATTGCTTGGTCGGAATGAACTGTTGTATAACTTTGCATTTACACATTGACTCTGGGTCATAATGCTGAAGTTGCTGATAATGATATGCTGGAGAATATTGTAAAGAGCTCTGACAAGCTTACAAAAAGCATTGTGGTGTTGCCTAGTATGAATTACTTTCGCACTGCTGCATCAATTGGTTTAGTTAATAGCTATTCTTTATGATAATATACAGTGCATATGTAATTATACGAGAAATAATTAAGCCCTTCGGCTAAAGGACAAACTGTAATAGTACCATGTTAAAATGTATAGCACAAAATCATTCTATAAATTCCTAACACATCGTTTAAAAATAGCCATCATCCTGTTAGAGGTTAAAAGCAGTGTACAGGGAATGGAAGGAGGGTATTTAAAGTAATGTGTTCATTTTCAGATTGGTTTTGGCAATCTCAAACATCAGAGAGATACACTGAATGGAGTATAGGTTTATCTTGCAGAACATTCTCTAAAAGCTACTGAGACTTGAACTGCCTTCATTCAGTGATCCAACTACTCATGTAATGTCCTGATGAATTGCTGATAGGGGAGTCTTGGAACAAAAGATGTGATGAGTTCTGTTTAACAGCTCCGGCACATCATGGTGGATAAACTCACCTAACAACAAAAATTTTTTTCTGTCTTTTTCTTTTTGCATCCATCTATTTTGGTTTGCTTCAAAACATCATCTTGCTTTTTTATATATATATATATAAATACATTCCTAATTGTATGTGCATAACTTAAAAAAAAACACTACACATGCTCCAATATTCTGTAATTACAAGTTCTGATTAAAGTCCTAAAAAATTATGTAGAAGCATTAAAATCAGAAATCATATTTTGCCTGAACTGGAGTTTGTATCTAATGTGATTTATTACAACATTCCAAGACAAAAGACATCAAAGTTTAGAAAAGGATGACTTAATATCCAAAAGATTTTCTTGAGAAAATGGAAGACTTAAGATGTTTGTTTGTATTTATTGGTGCAAAGAACCAATGGTCATATTTGTTTGTTTTGTCAGATTTACCTAGAAATTGGCCTCTAACCTCCATATGCCCTTCATTTTTTCCAGACATGATGAAATGAATTACAGAGAAATCCATTTAGGAAAAGGCAATGTGCAAAGATGAGTAGCGGGAAAAGCATGGCTTTAGGCAACTGGGCTCATTTGAGAAGAACAGATCCCCTGGCTTCCATTCAGGCCTCACAGCAAATAACATGACTAGGGAGTTGGTAATTCAATGAAATTTAACAGTGTGGTACATCATCATACTGACAAAACCTATTGTCTTGTGAATGTCAATTCTATTAGGAGGAAATGTGACGTCCAAGGAATAAGGTGTACTGTATTATTATAATTTTTTTTTTCCACTCTGTTCACTGAGTATAACCAATCAATTTTATCAACAGGTAGTGTTTTTTTGTTTTTTTTTTACCCCTGACAACTTGACCACTGTCAAAGCTCCTTAGTACTCTAATATTATCGTATAATAATAAATCGTATGCTACAATGTACTTACTGTATTTTTATATTATAAAAACTTCAGCAACTACGGCATGGCAAACAATTAGGGGCACACTTAGTGACCGCGCTATAAGATAATGTGAAATATGTGAGAGCCTCTATGAGGGAATTTAGAAGAGAAGTTGCGTGAGTGGGTGCAGGAGTGATTGTGCACACTTTAGGGAGAGTTTATTAACTCAAGGGGGAGACAATAACTAAAGCGAACGTAATAATTGCTGGCAATTCCCTCGTCTCCTCGAGACGGGGTTAATCCCGTTACTTTTCACCTGAATCTTGTTCTTCAAAGCAAATTATATCTTTTCCTCTCAATATAAACCTTTTTTTGAAAATGCTTTTCTTGTATCTTTGCTCCCTCATTTTTTGAAACACAAATTTTCTTTTGAGCACAACTCTCATTTCTTTTCAAGTATCTTTTCTCTCTTTTCTTGGGCACGCTTTCTCTCGTATGTGCTGTTTTATCTCTTCTTTTCAACATTCTTTCCTTTTTACAAATTGTTTACTTTTCTTTGTCTTGAGTCTTGACCCTATAAACCAGAGCAACTGTTCATACTGGGCTCTCGTACCTGGTGCTGCCTAATGTTCGCACGCTGCGTGCCGGTTCTCGGGGGGGCTTAAGTAGGCATGCAGCCAAGTGTCATACGCTTCACCTGATTGCCTCATGGCAGTGTTGCCACTCATCCGTGCTTGGCCGCTGATCTGCTAGAAATCTGTGGCTTAGTGCGTGATTTGCCTGCCTTGCGGGCCACCACGTTACTCAAACTACAGTATTCACTTTTACAACACTTATGTTTCACCATAAATATGTCATACTCAAGTCTTACAGAACCACAATAATTTTCTTTGTTTATGTCATTCATGAACGTATCAATGTCTGGCTCAAAGATGTCAAGATCTAAACCCACTGCATTCTGACCCCTTAATTAAAGTAGTTAAAACATGTGCAAATTTGGTTACATGGTCAAATTCCCATTGAATGGTTTCAAATTTTAAATGGAAAAGTTGCAGGGAGAAAAAAAAATATGTAACAATGTTGGACAATACAGTAGGACAATACAGTAAAATTCAAGTTGATGAACTTTTATAGAAAAACTACAAATGATTAGCAGATATAAATTGTCCTACTTATTCATTTATATGAAATTGAATTACAAGCAATAATTTTTTTTATTTTTTTTTTACAATCAATAAAAAACTTTTAAAATTAAGTTATATTACCTGAATAGCATTACCAAGGAACGAAAAAGAAAATCACAGGTTTATATAATTTACCTGTGTAGTTCGCGGAACATGTGCATCTGTAAAGAGGTGTAGTTCGCTGACTTGTGCTCATGCATGTAGCTCCATTTAAGCAACATTCTGGGTAAATCAGGCAGGCTTTGTGTTGACACAGGCTCTCCATCCAGCCCTGAGCACAAAAACAATTAAAAGGGAGTTTACAAAACATCTAATTAAATTGAATGTTTACTTCAAATAAATCTGTAATTTTACATTCGCTAAGTATTGACTTGTAACTACAGTAGGCTCTTTTTTAGAACTATTACATGCACCTGCAAAATGAACAATCCATTTCACAGATTGTGTTTAAGAGTAATCTAAAGTAATGTATAATAAATAAATAAATGAGGGTGATAGAAGCAGCCACATCAACGTTATAATGAGCCACTGGAGGAAAACGTTACCTGTTGGGTTCACTTGTATCTTTCAGTCTTCAGACGACGCTCAACCTATCCCACCCTCCCAAATATCAAGAATGACCCCATGTGACAATGTGATGTGACAAGGCTTGCTCCCGTACAGTAAATCAAATGTAGAGAACCCTGTGGAAGCTTAGGACCCCTTACACTATGAATAATAGAGGCTCAAGCTACTTGTTCAAATTATGACTATCATCATGCAGTCCAGTCTAATGACCTAATGGCCAGACAAGGTTTTTTGCCAGTTCTTTCCTCCATCAGAGGTAGAAAATGAAATAGCGCATTTGAGGTTGTTTAATGAACTTACCAGCTGCCATTCAGGACATTAAGTACACCACTTTTACATGTGTCCGGGTGAATGCCAGGCTGACAGACATGGGCCACGAGTCAGACTAGTGTTTTATCCACCCCTAAATGACCTGCCTTTCAATTGTAATGAGTATCTTAGAACCGCATTTCCTAGCAGCTTTTCGGAATCAACAATTGTGTTACTTCCTCTTTAGTTTAAGTTTCCTGTATAGCCTCTGAATAGCCTCTAATCATCTCTAATTGCAAAGTAGGAGTGGAAGAGCTCAACATTAAGCTTAATCAAATAGCCATCACCAGGTCTTACTTGGCACACTTTGGCACATGACTGTTCCGTGAGGGTAGAAGAGGCAGAGCATCTACTTGATATGGAGCCTTCATCGAAAGCGGGGTTACAGGGGATTGGTTAGGAACAAAAACACAGTGAAAGGAGTTAAAGTGGGGATTGGGTTAAGGCAAAGCATGGGTTTGTGGGAGTGCTTTTGAGGGTGTGCTTATTACCAAGGGGTGTGGGAAGGCAGGGAAGGACAAGAAAGAGAGAGAGAGATAAAGAGGTTGCACATTGGCCTGTTTTCTGATACTCTGCCTCCTTCAGCATCACACCGCACTTTCAGGAGACCCTCACTTTCATGTCCCGCAGCAGCCGCAAATTTAGGCTTTTTTTTTTTTTTGCCAGACTAGTCTGCAAATGATTAATTTATGACACGCTGCTATTTAGCACCAATCCTGAGAGTTCTCATCACACTGTGTGTCTGAACAGCATGTGTCTCGAGAGCATGTCCACTGCGGCACTTTGCAGTCCCAGGAGGTGAGCTGTTCTGTTTCGTTGATGCTCACTGTGGGTGGGCCCACCTGGGAAGCCATTGTCAAAGGTGGAGCGTATTGTGTGACCAAATGCTGCCCTGGTAATTAATGTATCGGATGTTGAAATCAATCAACATGTGGAAGCACAGTGAATCCCGTTTCATGAGGGAATTCTAGCTGAATATCTCTCTCCTCTGAATTACTGTGCACCTTGTATCTCCAGTTAGCTAGGTCTTGTACTCATTTTGATGAGACAATGATGTATCTCTGTCAGTGACCTAGCCAAAGACTCACAATCACTCCTTCTGAAAGTCTCTTAGTTCCACAAGGCTCAAAGTAACCACATCTACAGCTATAGCTGTGAATCCAATCACTTAGAAAAGGAGAAGAGCACAGAACTACCTGCCTGAATTTGATTGGCAAACACAGCATCTGCCAAACCTTGACAGAGTGGCCTGTATTCTCAATGAATATAGATTCATAGAGATAAATGCTTAGATTTGTTTTGTTTGTTCATGAATCCCTTAGAGCCTTAGAAAACCTGTGCAACTATAAAGTGGATTAAGCACAAAAATTACACTGGAAGTCTATTGCCTCTCACTGTGCATTCAGGAATGATGGGAATATTGAACTATGCATAGCACAGATTAACTGATGTGGCATAAATAAAATATGACAGCAGTAACATGTAAAATGGAATGATTTTAAGTATCAGTTATGTCGACCTAAATGTAGAATAAAAATTGACACCACCATCTTTATTCTGAATTAAATAATATGTAGAACAATATAGAAACAAGGAACATTTGTTCTTTTTTTGTCTTTTTTTATTTTGCCTCTGTCCCTGTAGGAACAATTGCAATGGATCTAGGCATTAATCTTAATGGGACCCTTAGCAAATGAATCTGCCTGTTTTGGGCTCACATTAGGTTGACAAAATGTGGGCATTAAAACATAGAATGGGGCTTAAGGGTGTGGCATGACCAGTCCATTTGGTGTCCTGCTTTGTAGACCTGTGTTCTTCTATCATCTTAATGCAGCAATCCTGGCACACAGGGCAGTTTGGCTTTCAGATGCTGTAGGTAGAATTGAACATTGGTTCCACTGTCGAATCACAGTTAGCCTAGAAATATCTCTCAGGCACACCTCACCAGGAAAGGAAAATGAGAATGCACCGAGGGAATTCACTAATGTGACATTTTCAACCCCAAACAGATCGCTGTACACTAAGTAAGACTCACTGGACCACATTCAGTGTGCCAGTGGTGGCAAGTATAAATACTCTCTTACTAAACTTTTTTTTTTTTCAGGTATCTGTGCTTTACTTGAGTAATTTCCTTATGTCACTTTGTTTTCTTTTAACTCACTACATTTTTTAAAGAAAAACCTGTACTTTTGCTAACTACATTATAAACAGAGGCTCGTTAATTGACAGATGAAGATCACGCTGCATTGATTTTCTAATCTAGATCTACATTTATGTAAGTAACATAGCAAGCAAAAGAGGTTTGAACTCTTATGTGTTCGATTTACGGTTCACACCAATAACAATGTCAAACCTTAATGAATGTAAGTGCAGTAAGTAACAATGGTAGTAGCAACTAACTCCTACCGAAATAATTTAAGATGCTAACAATGCTGCTTGCTTTTCATTTAATTAATCTCAAATCTTGTCGCTATCAACAAGTCATGGCGTCATGTCCAGGGCCTCATTTCCTTAAGCTTCAGTTTATTATTTGATTAGTGTTCATTTTTTTAAATAAATGAGCCTAAAACATTTTTTTTATCTTGTAATGCCTTCACATTTGCATGAATTTACAAAGCATTGGAATACTCAAAATAAATTGCACATTTATGTATTAATTATTTCTACATATTTCTGTTTTTAAATATATACACTTATACTTCCATTCTAGTAAAAACAAATCTCTACTAGAATGCACAATTATTTTAATTAACAGAATCAACTTCAATTCGGTTTACAACCATTAAAAATACTTTACAATCAGTAACTTGGTTGGATAGATATACAGAAAAATCTGCTTGCTGTGGAGTACTTGTACTTTTGTACTTAAAGTACATTTTACTGCATTTACTTAGTACTTCTACTTGAGTACAAATATTGAAGTGGTACTTCTACTTATAGTGGAGTACATTTTTACATGTAATGTAACTTGAGTATTGAGTTTGTGCACTTCTGCCTCCTCTGCACTGTGCTTAGCCACAAGCCTGCTTGATAATAGCCTCCTGACCAGATACAAGGGAAAAACAGTAAGAAATCGTGCATGTAGCGAAATCCAAATAAATTCTCTAACTCAACAGTGAAAAGCAAGGTATGAAAAAGGAGGGTGACTCAGCCATGCTAGTGGGAATAGTTTGTTGGCTTGCAGTTCACAAAATGGCGGATGATGTAAAAAAAAATGTACTGAGCCCAGAAGGAACCCAACTTGATACCAAACAGCAAACACTAGTATATATACTGTACAGTAGCAAATTTCCTGCCAATGCAATTGGAGATATTTAGCAAGAATATAGTTAATAATTTTAGAAAAAGTACACTTGGTGTAACTAGCCCAGTTCATACAGTTCATTCATCATCTCTTCTTTTGTGGTAAAGTTTACTTTTTTTTTCCGATCGGAGCATATCAACTAGGGTTGGGAATCACAATGGACCACCAGATACAATATTCTTGCAATAGATAAATGCTAATTTGATTTGTATAGCAATTTTGTAAGTATCACAATTTAAAAAATATCCTAATTCAATGTTATTTGATTTTTCTATTTTGTTGCTATTCTAAACAAACTTAGCAAATCATTATCTACTACTTAACATACAGCCAATGTGTGAATAGTTTAAAGCCACCTGTAGGATTAAGAAAGAACTGCAACATTTTACCACCTCAAATGCAAACATTGGAAAATTAAAAATTATTTTTTTTTACTGACTTTAAATTTATAATTCATTTTTCGAATAGATTTTGCCCCACCACTATCATCAACAACTTTGAAAAAAAGGGTGCCTCTAGCTTGACCATGGTCACATGCTATTAAACATATCTTACATGCGCTACATGATGTACAGTGAGTGCAAGGAAAATATAATAGCTGTATGACGGATTTATCTATTGCAATTTCTGCACCAAAGATGAATTTGTGACTTTGTCAGAAGGTCATGACATGCACATGCACAATTAAGATGTTCACACAGATTAAGAATGAAGTGATAAGGAGTTGGACCCTAGACCAACCTATTTCAATATACAACTTATTTTAATCAGAAAATAAGATTCAATTGTACACATTATATAATTATCTAACAGAAGAAGCGAGAAGTGGTCTGGATATTGTAATTACAAAGGAAGAATTTGATTACAAGAAAACTGAAGCCAATGTTGACCTTTATACTAATTGCCTCCAAAGGTTTCCATCTACACTGATGCTGTTCAAGTTCAAGTTCAAGTTCAAAGGTTTTATTGTCATTTCAACCATATACAGTTAGTACACAGTGAAACGAAACAACGTTCCTCCAGGACCAAGGTGCTACATGCAACATAAATTTACAACATAAATTAACAGTAACACTAAAACTGTTTAACTGTTTGCATATTGTAAAGAATCAACAACCAGTACAGACCCTGACCTACATCTTAAGAAACCAATTCCGAATTTGATACGATCCGTGACATATAAGAACAAATATCTATCCCCTGCATATGAGAGTTTTTTGGCACATCCTTCAAAAGAGCCTATGAGGCTGATAGAATGACAGTATGATGTTATTAGTATTGAGGGGTATGCTTAGGACTCCAGGACACACATAAATCATGGGGACAGCCACTAACATGATAATGACAAAATGAGGATGGGCGAAATTTTTACAAATGAGTACTTTCAGGGCACAATATATTTTGGTGTTATGAAGGTAGCATATTTGTCTTTCCATGGTTCTTAGATGGGACAAGTAAGCCATCTGAGAAATAAAGGTGCAAATGAGGCCAATGGCAAATGAGAAAGGAAGAAAATGTCTTAAAGCAAAATGAATTGGGCAAAAAGACAGCATTTGGAATGCGTACAATGCTTTGAATGCAGGTCTCAAACTTCTCCTTAAAACTACACCTGTTAAACTGTCAATAAGATACTCACTTGGTCTAAATATCATGCTTTTTTTTTCATTGTCATCATTGTTGTTGTTCTGACATGTTTGTTCGAGTTTGAATATATTTATGACCAGATATTTTTCAGTAATTATTTCTATTACTTAATACCTTTTATATTATAAAAGTAATAAAAAAATAATAACAAATAGGCAATTCTGTATATAGCCTTAAACATAATAAAGGATAAAATGAAAATTTTACATACAGAGGAAAAAAATCTTACTATGGGCAGTTTAAGTCAAAATAAAGTTAGAATTTATATGTTTGCTGGTATTTCATTACTTTGCCACAATATCAGATTACTTCATCATATTCACCAATTAGGTGGATACATGATCCATCATTCACGCATGTAATGAAATGTAGCTTGCAATATTCAATTATTTCTTCACAGTTTTCCCCAGTAAGGCCTTTGTAGCAACTATGCCACATAGAATTTCAGCTGGCACTGGGTTCGAGTTCCTACCGCAGGGATAATTGTCACATGGATTCTATAAATATTATAAAACACCAATATTTGGTAACAATTTGGAGTGTTTTTTTTTTTTAGATTCTGTTATGAAAGTGATCATTGTGAAGCATGACTGATCATGGTAGGTTTGTTTCAAACAATTTAACCCCAATACTATTTAGATTTCAAAATGCAAACTCTGTAACGAGTTAACTGAAAATATTAGAGCATATATATATATATTTTTTTACATATTTTTTATTATATATACTCCAGTACACCTATACCGAATGGCAACTACGCTAATTCTCCCCATCTGTTCTGTATCCTTCTACCCATCCCGA
>JAQQZT010000013.1:8179831-8191344 GCA_030068275.1 Clarias platycephalus | reverse complement strand
ATTCTAAGAATTTTCTTAGAATTTTGTCAATAGGAGCAACTTTTAGGCTTAAGAAGCTTTGTGAATACGGGCCCAGGACTATAGAGAGGATGCTGTAACGCCTCAAAACAGTTTGCAGAGTGTTGACAGTGTAGGAAGTATCATGCAAGTTCATGCAATGTCACAACGCTTTTGGATAGAAGTCCTCTGCGTTTAATCCAAAGTTTAGACTTCAGCTTTAAATAAGCATCACGCTGTAACGAGAACTGTTTAATGTTGAGCAGTTTTCCTGATAATGTTCCAATACTTGCCCCAGATAATCCCAGAAAACTAAGCATCAATTTTCCAGCTGATTGTTGACTTTTGAACTTTTTCTTTACTCTCATGCACGTAGTGATGGATCCACATCTCATTACTAGGACTGATTCTCTTTAAGAAACTTTCACCATTCCTAGAGAATCCAAATTTTTCTTTGCAGATATCTAAGACTGTGTGGCCAACTAAAGTATTTAATACAACCAGAGTGCAGATAATTTTTGACTCACCTTCCCTCATTAGAAAAATGTTTTAGACTGAGCTTCGAGCCACAATTGCACCTCTGCATTACATTGCCATCTGCATGTTTATGCAATTATCCAATCAGCCAATCATGTGACAGCAGCAGAATGCATATAATCATGCAAATACGGGTCAGGAGTTACAGAAAAAAAGGCTTATCCATGCGATTTTAACTGAGTCATGGTTGTTGGTGCCAGATGGGCTTTTTAAGAAAATGCTGATCAGGGATTTTCTGTTGAGTTTAAAGTTAATAGTGCAATAAACGAAATAAATAAATAATTTTTTTTAAATTGCGCGAGTAGAGAGGATGCAGGCTGAAACACCTTTTTAAGAAAAGATAGAAGAAGAGAGAGAATGACCAGACTGGTCTGAGCTGACTGAAAGTCTACAGTAACTCAAATCAACATTTATTAACTTCAAGGTGCATCATTACTCGTGAATGAAACAAGCAAACTTGTATGAACAATATTTACTTTTTAATCCTTAGCTTTTTTGCTTAATCTTTTTTTGACTGTATACGTCCATTTTATTTAAAGTTCTATATGACTATATGGACAATGCAATCTTCACATTCCGGTTAAATTGCTGATACCTTACACCACCAAATTTGCTAATGACATGAAGCAAAATTAAAACAACACTACAGACTATTACAAACTATTACTGAGGTGTTAACAATATGATAACAACCTCATATCGTCCCTTTATATGAGGCCCAGATAGGCACTGACCTATAGACACTGGAGGAATGGGACAAATGTCCCGTCTGCACTCTCTCACATACACTGCTTTGTTCTCGCCACTTTGTTCTCTCCAAGTGAAGAGAAATAATATTTGTGTAATCCGGGCGAAATAAACAACATTTACAGACGCGTGAAGACATCAATCACATGCAAAATCTGCAAGTGCACAGTGAGTGTAATGACGATATTATCCAGAGAGGGAAATACATGTCAGCATTTACAGTGACATTAAAATATTTGCATTTAATTTAATCATGTAGCATTTTAAACACTCAAAGGCTAATAAACATGATTAAGAGAAAATTGTGCACACGAAAGATAAACAAACAGACAGACAGACAGAGAGAGAGAGAGAGAGAGAGAGAGAGAGGGAGAGAGAGAAAGAGAGGGAGAGAGAGAAAGAGAGAGAGAGACAGAGAGGGAGAGAGAGAAAGAGAGAGAGAGACAGAGAGAGACAGAGAGAGAGAGAGAGAGAGAGAGAGAGAGAGAGAGAGTGAGTGAGGCTCACAATCATATATGCAGCACAATCCCATTTTATGTTCAGGATCGTTCTCTCTTTTTCTTTTGTATCAAAAATCATTATTTCTCCATTCATTATTGATATTAGTATTATAATTATATTATTATTAATAGTAGTACTAGTAGTAAAGCTGTGGTTGTTATTGTTATTATTATTATTCCCTTTGCTTTCTGCTTTCCTTCTTCAGTAGTTTTCACCCCCAGTGTCACTTTATGTTTGACTGCACAGTTAAATGCATGTATATATTTTTTATCTGTTTTTTAATATTTTGTGACTCTGAGCTTCGGCAATACGAGTGTATGCAGGAGCCCCCAAACAATACACATAATATCAAGTGTGCTGGACTAGTGATGCACTCTTTTGTGTATGATTGAACTCAATGCAGATATTGAAATGTCCTCTGTCCTCCTAGGACCTAATTAGACAAAATTAGTTAGTGTTAGACAAAATGCCTGCACATGCACAGTGGGGGAGACACGTACATGTCTGATATTGAGAATGTTATTTAAAAAAAACATTTGCAATATTTGTCATTGATGGTATTGTTACTTGCTCAAAAGCAATTTTAGGAATAAGAATTAGAAAGTACATTTGTCTTTTACAAATTTACAAATCAGTCTTTACTATGTGATTAACAGAAATGATCAAACAGAAGACATTTTAGGTTAAAACAATTCTATTGTGCATCAGACTTCAACATGTAATATATTGTTTAATCATTACTATTTTTATATCTTAAAATAGTACTTTGTTTATTTTGTCATTACTTTCATCTACATTTAATTAAAAAGATTTTGTCTGATAAATGCTGCCAAACAGGTGAGGAGAATAAGTATTGTGACTTTAAAATAAATTGGATGCATGTTTACTGTGTTACTGTATGGTTCTACGTAAGCAGACATGCTGAGTGATTATATACATTGAGACATTTTACCAGACACACTTATTCAGAGCGACTTACATTTTTATCTCATTATACTGTATATCTGAGAAGTTGAGGGTTAATGGCCTTTCTAAAGGGTCCAACAGTGACAACTTGGTGGTCGTGTGGTTTGAACCTGGGATCTTCCGAACCATAGTCCAAATCCAACCCCTTACCCCATAGAAACTTTACTTTGGCAGTGCCCCCCTTACCACACACAGAAATTACTTTGGCGCAATGCCAGATATGTTGTCCCATTAAATAAAAAACACATTTATTTATTAATCCGATGACAAATAAAATAAATAATCTATCTGCTTTGTTTCTAATTTGGCAGTGACATAAGCACAGCTTACTATCACAGTTCAGAAATACAGACAGAGAGAGAGAGAGAGAGAGAGAGAGAGAGATAAAGGTAATAAACTAAATAAAATAAAAAAAGAGCTGGCAAAACATTTCCTATTTATGCTTAGTGCTGCAAGTATGAATACTAGTCAGTAGCTGTGAAAAGGAAAATTAAATACAAAAAAATATCTGGCAAACTTTAACATTCATGAATCACAATCAATCATTTTTTACACATTTTTTTGGCTTAAATATCCAAATTAGCTGGAATATCATAATGTTCCTTATCAAACAGTAAGATGGACTGATCTACCAAACTGGAAAGTGTAATCTGCTCACTCGGATTATTCATAACAAACTGGTCAAATGGATCCATATAATGCATTTTTAAGCTGCTAAATGCAACCGATAGGCAATGCTAATTCAAATCAATATCAATCTCTTGTTGGCAATGACATGTAATGACACCTTTAACATTCTGTTTGCTGCCTCAGACTATTTATAATCAAGTGAGAAGCCCAAACCCATGCATTTTTTATTTGATCTAAAAAGGTTACTGATAAATTAGCAGTTTGCATCTATTGTCAGTGTGACTGCTACAAGAAAACCTTAATTTCATGCTGTAACAGAGATATATTTGGAATGAAACCTAGACTACATGAGGGTGGGAGGCTGATGCAGTCAGATGGCCTCATTTAACACAGATCTTTTATTAAAGCAATCCGGATCAGCGTATCGTCCGAAAACATCCCGGGTTTAATAAATGTATTACAAAAACCTTAATACATGCTGTATCTTGATTACATAATGCACACAATCTCTCAGAAGAAATGTATAAAGTCATAATAAAGACTCCGACCTTCAGTCTTACTAGTGTATTGCATTGCAACCAAGCTTATTTCATGGCAAGAAAAGGTCAGGGTTCGATTTGAGCCTCGGTTGTCAAGTCACAGATTGGTATGTTCAGTACAGTAATAGAAGACATTTATTATGAATTTTAATTGTAAACACAGACTTGTAAACAGTTGGCAAACTGGATATAATTACCTAAAAGCATAAGGAATGTACAGAAAGACCCATCCTCTTCTTCGTATCAAAATGCAAGAATAGCAACAACGTAGTCTGTAGCAATTAGTGAAATCTTTTACAGTAAATGTACTGATATTGAGAATGTTATTAAAAAACAAACATTTGCAATATTTGTCATTGATGGTATTGTTACTATTTTTGCACAAATATTTTGTTGAAGTAAACGAGGTGCATGGCTATTATGACATGAAGTGTCATTGCAACTGAGAAGTCATTTTTATTGACTTTACTTTATACATGAATCTACTGTACATAAAGACAGACTTGTGTGTTAAATTAACTAGTTGACAGTACTGTAGTAAATGTAATCTGGCATCTTACTTAAGTACTCTTTTTCAAATATCTGTACTTTGCTCAAGTGGTTCCATTTTGGGGGATTTTTTTTTCCACTGTTCCACTTTATCTGTTGATTCTTCTTACTTGAGTCGGAACAAACAAAAAAGGTTGTCCAAATTGAATCAAAGTATAGCACACACTTTATTTTGGCTGATTTTGTTTGACCTGTTGCTTGCATGTGCAATACTAAATGTATCTTCAATTACAAGTTCACTGTAACCACCTCCACCTACAGTTCCTGGAAAAATGACAGAAGAAAGTACTGGCTGTATCTTGCCACTTCAACAACCATGACCTAATTAGAAAGTTTTTTTTGTGTGTGTGTAACAGTAAAAAAAAGAGTTGTTCATTTTCCAATGTTTTCTCTTCCTGCCTCATTCTCATATGATTTCTTCTGCAAGAATTCTCTCTCAAATCTGAGCAAACATATAGAGGTAAGATGGTTATTATTGTACCGGTAGTGGTCATTTTCTTTAACTGGACATACAGTATAAAGTGAGATTAAATCAGCAAAATATTTAATTGTGTACATGTTTAAAATAAACCCAGCATTACCATGATTACGTCCTTTGCATGGCTAGTTTGTTAGCTAAGTAGTTCTTGAGCAGTAAAGCGCTACTAAGCGCACTGTGCCCTAATATGAAGAAAGCACCTCAGGCTGAAAATAGTGATCATTAATTGTGAAATTCAGTGTTTAAACTTAAGCATAAGCATATACATTTTTAGCGCATACTTTTATACTGGTTTTGCATGGAGTGGAAAATGCTTAAACATTTACCGTGGATGCTCTACTTTACCCAAATAATAATGGTATTTCCACAATTTCACTGGCCGTGATCATAACCTCTGCTGAACTATTAAACAGTCCAATGTCCAGTGTTGGCTGTAATGCGTTAGAGTGCTTGGATTACTTTTTTGATGTAACGAGTAATCTAACGCGTTAGGTTCGCCATTTAAGTACTCAGTTATTTAGTTCTTTCTTTGAAAATGTACTCCGTTATTCAGATAATTTATGTAATCTGTGAGTCAAACACCAGTCCTTCCTAATTCATCAGTGTGTGTGTGAAAGTCGTCCTACAAGCCCCTCTGTTATTCTTGCTGTTATACCCCTATCTCACTACGCGGTTTGACCTATGCGAGGACCGACGCATGGAAAGATGGAAACCTAATCACTGCGCCAAAACGTGCGGTGAATCATGATGAACCGTACTTATGGCCACCGCACGAAACCACGTAGGTAAGATAGGGGTATTGTAGTTAACAGATTATGGGCCAAACTTCGCTGAGTGATGATGGTAGAATAATTATAAAGGTCTTGATTAAAACAACATACATGAGGAAGCACAAAGAAGTTTTCATTTTCTGCAATGGAAAAGTACTTGAGCTAGTTACTTTAATCAGAAAGTAACGCTGTAATGTAACTGATTACTGTAATCTACTTTTTAAAGATAGTAATTTTGTAATGTAATTAGTTATTTGAAAAAGTAACATCCCCCAACACTGCCAATGTCACAGTACATCTCTTACATCCCCAACACAGGGAGACTGAAGACTTTGGTTTTAAAAAATGGTGGGGATTTTTCATTTTTTTCCTAAAGAACACATGGTACCCAATGTACACAATTTTTCAGTTTAAATTAAATCCTAAAAGGAAAGTTTGCCCGTTCTAATCCTGTTGTTTCGCAGTCACTCAGAGCTCCCTAATGGAAATTGTTCACCTCTATGCTGACTGCTCATAATAACGTTAATTGACATCAGTGTCAGACTCATTTAATGACCTTATACTAACAGATCTGTGCTCTCAGAGAGACATTGGAGCATTCTCACCTAAAATGAGTAGCTTAAGTGAGTCTAATTACATAAATAATAACATGACATTAGACCTAAATTACATAAATTTTTACTTTGAATATGTAAGTAAAAGTAAAGGTAAGTACTTTTAAAAATTAAATGGAGGGCTTCGACTTTTACTAGAGTATTACTTTACCTGGGGCAGGGGTAGCTTGGTGGTTAAAGTGCTGGAGTGCTAAAGAAGCAGGTCCTTGGTTCGAGCCCTGGCACCACTGAGCTGCCAATGTTGAGCCCTTGAACAAGGTCCTTCATGCTCAACTGCTCATCGGGCAGTGAGCTGGCAGTCCACCCGTTTAAGTTACTGCCCTTGAAGCAATGGATCTCGAGGATGGGGGAGTTTTTGAGGCCCAATATGCCTGATGGCATGTGAATGGCCTTTAGCTTATTCCAAAAAATTTTTTTACCTAGGGTATCTTTACCTTAGTACCTAAGTACAAGATCTGTGTACTTTATTCATCACTGGTTAAACTTAAACAATGACTAGTTGTTGAGAAAGAAAATACACCATATGTGCAGCTTGTTGCTAACAAAACTGGGGCATCAAGTTTTCCATTTCGAATGTCTGTCGAAGTCAAAAACGATGTTATTGCAACTGTTAAATCACCATTCAGGATGTAAGGCATCTATTTTATATTTTAAATAAAGTTTCATCTGACCTTTCAAAACAGTGTCAATTCAATATTTTACCGTATGAGCTCAGTAGTCAGGTGCTGCCTGTTTAAATTCCAGTTAATTCTGGTGGTGCTGCCTGTTTAAATTCCAGTTAAATTTTTTTGTTTGCTTTTCTGAACTAAGCACACAATGTCCGGGAGTAGTGCAGCCTGTATGGCACACTTAGTAGTTTAAAAGGGCTATGTTTTTCCTAATCACTTTAAACTTTCACAGGTTTCATGAATGTTTTCATGAACATTCATGATGAAAAAATGCATACTGTATGCATACACTCTATACACCAATCAGCCACATCATTATAACTACCATCATGTGAACTAAACATTGATCACCATCTAAATACCAGCAAACAGGTGACAGGATTATACAGTAGGCACCCAAGGCTCACCCATGCCCATAGGGACCATAAGTCTAGTTCTGTAAGTCTAGTTCTGCAAACCAGTTAGTGGGCAGGTACTGCTGGTACTGGACTTGATAAAACACAGTGGACTAAAAGGAAGCAGATGATACAACACCTCTAATTAAATTTTTTTTTTTGCATATAATTTTTAACAATGGTCACACACATTAAAAAGTGTAAGGAAATATGTAATAATAACTGTAATAAAAAACTAATAATAATAAAAAACTCACTGACATCACAACTGGAAAAACCCTGGAAAGGAGCCAGACCTAACAGGCAACCCATCCTCATTTGGTGATGTCAAATAGTATGACTTATCAACCTAGGGTATATCCGAGTGCCATATGACTGACAATTCAATATACTGTAATGGAAAAGTTGCTCAAGTCAATATAAAGTCCACTTTCATTGATTGAGACTCGGGTACAAAACTGTTCGTGGGAATTTCAGTTCTATAATATCGGACATCAAGCAACTTGGATTCTGCTCCTGTCCACTCTTCCTATAGACTTTGGGACCTTAATTTTCAAAAGAAATTGCCAAAAATTTCTTTCAAATAAACAGAGGACATTGGACCACTGAGCGGTCCAGTTCTCTTACTCCAAAACTGCAGCCCTTGTGGAATGATCACAGTCTGTAGTGGTCAGGACCTTCCCAAAAGTGGTCCAAAGAAGGAAAAATAGTTAAGTAGTGAGAGGGTCATGGGTCACCATGGCTCACTGATGCATGTGAGGAGTGAGGGCTGGCCTGTGTAGTCCAATCCAATAAAAGAGCTACTATACAGTAGCTAAGATTTTCAAGCTGGTTCCAATAAAAATATGTCAGAACACACAGTACTGTACATCGAAGCTTGTATGGTTGGGACTACTTAGCCGCAGACCAGTCAGGGGGCCCATGCTGACCCTGGTCTACCTCCAAAAGCGCCGACAATGGGCATGTGAGCATCATAACTAGACTACGAAGCAATGAAAGAAGATGGTCTGGTCTGATGAATCATGTTTTTGTTTGCATCATGGATGCCTGGGTGCATGTGCGCTGCCCACCTGGAGAAGATGGCACCAGTATGCAGTATGGGAAGAAGGGAGGCCAGTAGGAGAATCCATATTTCCAACATAGTACATTAATACTAAAGACATCTAAACTATTAAAAAAACATGGAATAATGTAGTACATAAAAAAGTGTTAAACAACCCAGAATGTGTTTTATATTTTAAATTGTCCAAAGTAGCATTTAGCTTTGATGACAGGTTGGCATTCTCTCATTAGATTCATGAAGTCATCAACTGGAATGGTTTTCAATTCACGGGTCTGGTTTATCAATATTGACATTTCATGCCTTCTTAATATTATTTTAACCATCAGTTTTGTTCAGTATTGAACAAAGGGTGGGTATATAGTATTGACTATATATTCAATAGTACATCAACTATAGTACTGTGGAAATCCATATTATGGAAAGAAACACTCAGTTAAGTAAACAGAAAAGACAGTTCATCATTGCTTTAAGACATGAAAGTAAGTCAGTCCGAAAAATTTCAAGAACCTTAAATGTATACCCAAGTCTGTCACCAAAACCATCAAACGCTATGATGAAACTGGCTCTTCTGAGAACCATCCCCTGAAAGGAAGACCAAGAGCAACCTCTGCTGCAACAGATATGTTTATTTGAATGACCAGTCTCAGAAACTACCAATTTACAGCACCTTAGCTTAGAGCCAAGCTAGGAGAAATGCCTCTCGGAGTTGGCAGACAGATTTTAACATCCACTGAGTCAGACCTTCATGGTCGTATTGCAGAAAAGAAACCATTACTGCGGAAGAACAACAAGAAGCGATCTGCTTGGGCCAAGAAATACAAATAGTGTACAATAGATCAACTTAGAGAGGTTGAATAGACAGTTCCTGGATGTGTGATTCTCATTGTGAAGCATGGAGGAGAATGTATGGTGTGTGGGTTCTTTGTTGGTTACTTAGTCAAATTGAAGGCACACTTACCACAGCATTCTGCAGTGACATTCCATCCCATCTGGTTTGCACTTACAGTAGAAGAACCATAATTTGTTTTACAATAGAACAATGACCCCAAACACACCTCTAGGTCATGTACAGTAAGAGCTACTTGTCCAAGAAGGACAAGATGGAATGCTGCATTCTGATACTCACTATCTGAAATGGTTTGAGATTAGTTGGACCAGAGAGTAAAGGAAAAGCAACCAACAAATTCTTAACATTTCTTTGAACTTTTTTTTTTTTTTTTTTTTAAGATTTTTGGAAAACTATTCATGGTGACTACGTTATGAGGCTAGAGAACGTCAAGAGTGTGCCAAGGTGTCATCAAAGCAAATGGTGGCTACTTTGAAGAATTTAAAATATAAAACATAGTCTGTCATAACTTTAATGTCTTTAGTATTAACATACAATGTCCACTAAGCCATCGTACTGCCTAGTACCCCAGTGTCAATGAAACTCTTTGATGACTATTTTGATGACTAGTCGACACAAACTTATTTAAAATCAATAATGAAATGTTCAAAAGAAATGTAGCAAGGCACATTCCACGCAAATATCAGACTGAACCACTGACTGAAACAAAAGCATCTGCTGTGTGCCTGAAACACTTCAGAAATGCATGCAATGTGACTGGACTTAAATGCAATCTAAAATCCAAAAGGCATGACCCAGGGTGGTGAAATGCTGAAAACGTCACTTATAGAGAAACAAGAAAGGTAAACACTGATAATGCTCTCAGTATATACAGCATTCTTAGCGTACATAAGCTTTTATGATTAAACTGAAGATGAAGTATTTTTTTAGAACACAATAAGCACTTTAAATACATTAAAAACGTAACAGCCTACGTTTATGGTCCTTCAGGGGCTCACAGACTCTGGCGGCCTACCTACAACATTCATATAATCACTGACCTACAACTTCTTGTATCTATCTATAGTTTAAGTAATTGGCTCAGTTCTGCAACATCTCCAAAACCATGTCAACTAGTGAACAGTAAAAAAATTATAATGATAAATCAGCAGCCTTTTTATTTTTTACTGTAAGTATTCTTCTGTTACACATTATTTAAATTACAGTACAATGAACAAAACTTGTTTGTCTATATCTTGTTCATCACAGCATCATTAACAAATAAGTAGTATATATGAGCTTCTGTATGCAAAAGAGTTCAAACATTTTCTTCTCAGTGTGTTACTTTACTTAAGTAGACTTACAAAAATGGCAGTCCTGCACATGAAGGTGCCTTGCTGATAAGAGAGGTCAGATAAAAAGGGACAGATTATTTTGAGCTGCCATGAAGGTAAAAGTAATTCATGCTGTTGCAGCTTCTGCTGTTGTAGCCCATAATATATGCATTCCATTCCATTGCTGTCCTTTTGGGCACAGAATCACTAAATTAGTCTTTGTCCAAGGTTTGACTGCCCAAATTTTATAAGCCTATTTTAGTTACTATAGTCTCCCTGTCATCTCAAATCAGGGACAGTCTTTTGTCTGTTCTTTTTCCTCTGATCTCTTTCATCAACAAGGTGTTTTAGCCTGAAGAGACTCTGCACACAAGATCTGATTGTTTTGTTGCACCATTCTGTGTAACCTCTGGAGAGTGTTGTGTGTGAAAATCCTTGGGGATCAGCAGTTTCTGAAAATACTCAAACCAGCCCATCTGGCACCAACCACCATGCTGCACTTAAAGTCACAGACATCAAACTTTTTCCCCATTCTGATGTTTGATGAGAACATTAACTGAGGCTTTTGGCATGAATATGCATAACTGTATGCACTGATTGGAGAACTGTATAAATTAACAGGCTTGCAGGGATTCCTATTAAAAGTGGGCATTAAGTGTTTGTATAGTTAATTTCAATGTGTTAACCTCTATGCTATTTTGAAATTAGCATTTTAACAAACAGCAATTTTTTTCCAATTTTCCGGTTGAAAAATGACAAATGGCAGTCTTTAAAAACTGCTGTTTTGGAAGTACAAATTAGCAGGTTTTAAAACTATACATATGTAACGTATCCATCACCGGAGGCAAGTTAGAATCCATGAGCAGGGTTTTATTGATCATGTACACAAGGCAAAACAA
>JAQQZT010000013.1:8125091-8137216 GCA_030068275.1 Clarias platycephalus | reverse complement strand
ATGTTTGTGGCTGTAATGTGACAAAATGTGGAAAAGTTCAAGGGGGCCGAATACTTTTGCAAGCCACTGTATATACATATACTATATTTGCTGATGTGTTTTTGTCTGTATGTTGAAACCTCAAACTGTAGTAGTTCCCTCAATAGTTAAATATGCTGATTGAGAATAAATAAATGGAGCTGGATTGAATGTGAGCATGTGTTCACTTTAGCTTGGCAGTATAATTCCACAACATTACACATGGAGTGGAAAAAGTATTTTGGGCAGGGCTAATTCACAAGTCATTACCACAGCTGACAGGCATCAATTTTTTACTTAGTGTGATTTCAAGCATTACTGTACCACCATATAAATCACAAAAACATTTGCAAAATATGTCTAATATTTATGCATGAATGAAATACCCAGATAAATGAAGGTATTCAAAATGAAGATCTGGAACTCATCATCATTGCTTATTAATTAATGCAAAAAAAATAATTTCTTCTGTGATTAAAAGGGTAATTTGTATCAAGTCAATTCTGCTCATTGTAATTTGACTAGGAAAAACATTATTACTGGATAGAATGTAAACACAACATAAAAATCGAGAAGGAGGAGCTCTAGCACCATGAACAAGCAGGAAAAAATAGAGCTACTGTATCTCCAATCCTGTGGCCAATGTCCAAAATCACTTTCTGTTCCTGTTAGAATAGATTAACGATTTGCCCTTTTGCATCCAACATTTCCCATATTTCTAATTCCCCTGGTGTGGGGACTCTTCATTAGAAAGAGAAACACTGACCTTCACATAGCTTTATGAGAATCTATAACATAGGAGAGTAAACATTTGTCCAAATGACTTCTCAAACTATATTTTTCTCCCATCACTATCATTTGGTATCTTAAAACGCTTTCCCTCTATCATTCACAGAACTGCATGGCCATGGCAGCCCCAAAAGGAAAGGTATACATAAATGTCACCAGCAATGTAACAGTTTGGTAGTGGCTCTGTGTTTTTATGCAGTAAGAGCTAAACTGCACTACAGGTAGACAACTAAAACTACAACCAGGTTTTTATTTAATCTATAAACAGATTTGCACAACAAGGGTGTTGATCACCATAAAAAAGTTTATGGTACTATTTGAACATGACTTGCAGTGCTTATAAAATAAAATGAATCAGATTAAAATATGAATTACATTCAGACCAGATCGCAAAACTCAGCACTTCTGGTAGTTCCCAGAATGTCAAAATCTACCTAAGGGGGAGGAGTGTTCTCATATTTAGCTCCTATGCTTTGGAATAGCCTCCCACACAATGTTCGGGGCTCAGACACAATCTAAAAGTAGACTCAAGACGCATCTCTTTAATCTGGCATACGCATAATTCATTCCATAACCCCATACTCCAGTACATCTAAATGCATACTCCTATCTAGTGCTGCTAATATCCTGAACAGCATCTACGCTAATTCTTTTCCACCTGTTCTTTCTTTCTCAACCCAGCCCGAGGCATCTGGAGATTGTGCCAGCTCCAGTAGGCAGAGGCCAACCCTGCGAGGATCTTGAGGCATCCAGAGAAGGACCAGCTCAAGCTGGATTCTGCTTCATGATGGTTGAAGCTACACATGCTGCTCCTGTGCTCCCAGTGATCCAGACCCCCCTCTGTCCTCTTCACCTGCTGACCCATCCCTGTGCTAAACTGGACTCCATGATAACTTGGACAACTTCTGTTATACTGAACTTCCAGCAGCCTAACACACATGATGTTGTTATATCATTCCTGCTACCCGTTATCAACCAAATGAAACCCATCCTGGTTTCCTGTAGAAGTCTGGTTCCTCTCAAGGTTTCTTCCTATTGCCATCTTAGTGAGTTTTTCCTTGCCAATCTCATTATTATCTAAACACATTTTTTCTCACTCATACACACTTCCATAAATTTTCTTTTCATTTTGTGAAGCTGCTTTAAGACAATGACCATTGTTAAAAGCGTTATATAAATAAAATTGAATTGAATTGAACCAGGAAGAATGGCAGGTGATTGTTATTCATTAAGTGATTGTGACCCCATGCCTATGGCCACATCACAGCTGTGCTGATATTCAGTATGACAGAATGACGTCAAGTGTGATATTACTTAATTGAGCATAATCAGTGTTTTTAATTTTCAAAATAGTCAATTCATCCATGTTTCACACTGAATATAGCAAACAAAAATTAGGTTTTATATATTTTTGCTCACAAAGTTGTAGTGTCAGTTATTCCCCAAGTAAACCATGCTCTTTCATTTTGCAATGCATTTTTTTGCTTTCACAATTTATGCAATTTACAGATGTTTCTTTTTTTTTCCACAACTGGTTGCACACATTTTTGTATACTGAGCAAAAAATCTTCTCCAAAACAGCAAATGCACAGCATGGCAGTTAGCATTGTATTCAAAATGTAATATACAGTAACTATAAAAATATTGCATACCTACCTTAAAATCAACCCATTATTCAAGAACCTAGGGAAAGTAATGAATTTGAAATGCAACAATTTACTTAATTTTTCAGCCCTTTTTGACAGCATTTACAAAGTACCAAATTAAATGGTCATTTATACAATGGAGCAAATAATATACTAATTGAAAAAAGAAATGTTGCACATACAGTACACATTTCTTAGAAAATGTATTTCGTTCCAAGAGAAAGTTTGATTTTATACAAAAATCCGTGTCCATCGACAACTGAAACTTCAGACATCGTTGACAATGGCACAGTGTCATCATTGGCCCACGATACGGCCGCCCACGACATTGGCCATCTTTGCATGTCCAGCATCTCCAGCTTCAGCCAATGTCATTGAATAGTCTGATGATTTATTCTTTCACTGGATTAGCAGCAGCAGTAGTGGGAGCATTTTTTTGTACAATTTCTCAAATGAAGCCTTTGAATTAGTCTGCCTTGTCTTGGCATTGTCTCTCTCTCTTGGCCTTTCAGACCTAGGGCAATCAGCAGTGGAACCAGCAATGGAATCTGTTCCATAGACTGGAAATAGTATTCCTGGCAACTCCAAACCTGGTGACGTCTGCTTGCATTGTGCCAAATGTAAGCATTCCGATGGCCCTCTTTCTGCTAGCATTGTCTAACGTGGGCATCATAGTGTGAAGACAAAATGGACAATCAGAATATTTGCCTTATTTTTGATACCAAGACTTGTCAGCTGGACATAATTGGGTTATTGGGTTTTTGTAACCATACAGATTTTTGTATAATTATTTCTAGCTTAAAGTTTCTTTTGTACATGAGTCTACACAAACACAGCCACCAAACACTTAAGATATTGTTTAGCTTTACATCATAGACAAAATATCTATATCTCTAGTATATTTAAGACAAAAAAGGAAGCAAGAAAATCAAGGAGGAAAACATTTTACAAAGCTAAGCGAAACATATATAATAGGGGTTTAAACAGTTTACAAAGCATGAACAAGAACTTGTTGAACAGGAAAGGCACACAAAAAAATCCAAGTGGAAAAAAATGGGCACAAAAGTAATTTTGGAAGAAATAAGACATCCTTTCAAAATTGATGAAATGAGTAGGAGAAGACTTAGAGATGACAGAAAGGCCTCCCAAAAGATCTGCAATATTAAAAGAGCTTCAGGAAAATCTGGCAAATACTTGTAACTCTTTACATGTGATAAAATCTCTTTAATTCTTTACATGGCTATGGCTAAAGAAAAGGGGTCTCTCTCTCTCTCTCTCTCTCTCTCTCTCTCTCTCTCTCTCTCTCTCTTACACCCACATACCCACACTCACACATTAAAATAATTTAAACCTTCATAATTTTAATTTTTTTACAAAAACATTTCATGGTCTGATAAGGTTTTTTAATAAGTTAAAAAAATTGGGGCTTTATTCTGAAAGATTATGTTTGTAGTAAAACAAGACAACTTATCACCCAAAGAACATAATATGGACAATAAAGCGTAACTGTGGCGGCACCATCATGGAGCAGTCATACGGTTAATACAGTACAGATGAGGTCATGGATAGCTCCTTTTTAGGACAAAAACCATTATATCTCTGATTGTTGCAAATTAAAAACACTTTCCAGCATAATACTAACCCATAGCATGAATCCAAGGTGAATATAAATTAGTAATTATTGAATGAACAAAATACAAAAAATGAACCCCGGTTTGTCTCCAGTATACACTCCCTGTCACTCACTCACTCATCGTCTATACGTCTGTATCCTGTATACAGGGTCACTGGAGTCTATCTCAGGAGACCCTGTATGAGATAAGTGATAATGTACACCCTGGATGGGGTGCCAATCCATCGCAGGACACACACACACACACACACACACACACACACACACACTACGGGCAATTTGGGAACGCCAATTAGCCTAATCTGCATGTCTTTGGACTGTGGGGAGAAACTGGAGTACCTGGAAAAAATAACACCAAGCATGTCGAGAACATGCAAACTCCATGCATACAGATGTGTTTATGTATTATTATTATTATTATTGTTGTTGTTTTTGTTGTTGTTGTTATTTTTAAGTAAATTCAGTGCATTATATTTGAGCGCAATGAGAGTTGTGGGTTTTGTTTTTGTTTTGTTTTTCCCTTTTGGCCTCAAGGTTTCATCCACATCATGCTCTATATCCTTTTAAGCGATACAACAGATGTTTTGCAAGTTATGATTAATGTTTGTGTATTAAAATAATCCCTAAGATGTATGCCTTTGTATGGAAACAAAGGCTGGATACATCATTAGTTAAACTGTGAAACTGTTACAGTAAGTGACCTTATCATCTGGAGATCACATGGGGGTGTCATACTTCCAGTCCTACATCAATAACATTGACTTGTGAGAGGGTGGATAGTTCCTCAGAGTGTGTTATGCTGCCCTTAACAGTGAGTGGACAGCAGTTCAAAAAGATGTTTACTCATCTTCTATACCACTTACCCTATAGAGTGTCATGGGGGCCACAGGCTTATCCTAGGAGACTTTGGGCAAGAGGCAGGGTATACTCTGGATAGGGTGCTAATGCATCACAGGGCACACACGCACTACAGGCAACTAGTCTAATCTGCATGTGGGAAGAAACCAGAGTACACATAAGAATCCCATCAAGCACAGAAGATCTGGAGAGACCACACAGACTCGAAATGGATATTGAACCCCCAATCCTGGAGGTTATGCCACAATGCTAATCACTATGCCACCAAAGCACATGTTGCTTGCGCAATTCCTGGGTTAGTAGCTGTCACTCAAGGGAGAGTGTCCTGAGTGGGAATTAGATATGATTAAATTAGAGACAAACTCTGGGGGGAAAGTAAATCTTCTATTTATTTTTGTTAATTTGTATTTAAATTTTACAAATATTAAAATATTTTTTACTTTTGAAGTTCTAATCAGAAAGTATGAAAATAGGGAAAAACTGTGCTTTAATGTGTTGAAGATAGTTAGACAAAGATAGAACATAGTTTGAGTTTGGGTGAGAAAAGAATTCAATCCACAATCCACATCACACAGAAAGGTCGATAAGGCAGGGTAAAATTGCTATGAATCTGAGGAGCTTGTATGAAAACATTAATGAATATAAACCAGAGTCCAGAAGCAAACATACAAACACGCTTTGAGCAAACACTCTTCATACTGTATGTAGTACACTGTAATCAGTTACATAAAATTTTTTGAGTAATGATGTTTTCAATTTTAAGTAAACAGAACTATCAGTTTTTGAGTTTGTTGTACTCATTCATATTAATCATTCTTTATTTGCATTAATGAGTAGCCTAAAGCATACTATTTAATAGTAATTGAAAAAAAAAATTTAGTTGTTGCAAATCAAAAAAATTGTTGTTAGTCTTTCGCCTGCTCACGGCAATGGGTCACCACAGTGGACCATCCGGTCCGCACACAAGCTTGGCACAGGTTTTACACCAGATGCCATTCATGAAGCAGCCCTCCCATTTTATCTGGGCTTGGGACGGGAACTTCATCCAGTGGCCGAGAATCGAACCCGGGCCTTTCATGTGCAGCCGAAACACCAACCACTGAGCCACCAGTGCCCTGTTACAAATCAAATAAGTAATTTTCTTTATTTTTTCAGTTAAATGTGAAAGTACAAAACCTATGAATATTAATACTAAAACTAATAGGAATTCAGGATTTATATTCAAACCCCGAAAACCGGAGTTGTAAACCTGACAATTTCAAAAACTAAACAATTTATGCCAGTAAAGTAGTCAGTTCAAATTAAAGATTTGCCAGTTACAAGAAATCTTGCTTTCTAACCTACTAAACAGTAGCAAAAAGTGGACTTCCGTGCGCGTCTAAACACACATAGCTATAGGCTGAAAAATTTTAAGTTGGTGGAACTTTAAGGTGACAGTTACTTTGGCTTAAAATTTCAAAGTTGTTCAGCTAACTTGAAAAGTGTAATTTCTACAAACTCATAAATACCAGAAAGTTCTAAATATTCATCAAGGTCTATTAATTTGAACTAATTGTAATTATTTAAGTTAACAGTACTCAATATGTTTAATTACTTTGAGCATTAGGGTTTACAGTGTAACTGAAGAGTTCTGGTGTTGATGAATACATAAGCAATAAGTTAGTCAAAAAATTGACCAACATGTGCGCTGGGTAGCATCTTATCCTACTTTTAACCACAACTAACAGTTTTCCACTCTTCTTTTACAGGAAAAATGGGTGGACAGTAGTTAATAGTACTGAATTTGCTGCATGCTTGAGTAGGCTTTAATTTTGTACCTATTTTTATTGAGTTGTTGTTGCTTACCCAGAGAGACTAGTGGTCAGAGGTGAAGCTACAGTACTGTATAAGTACTACATTGGTACAGAGACGTTTCATTCTTTGAAGTTGAATTTATTTGAAAATCAGCTAGAAAATATAACACCACAGATATAGAACACATCACATTCAGGGTGGCAACATCACACCACTCCATTATTATTTTCCGGACTGCAAATCCCATCAGGTTCGTAACTTATATTGTATTATTAATGGCTATAATTTAAAATTTCACATCACGAATCCAAATCTCATGAGACACAAAGGTATGAAATGCCTTTATATATATTCAGTGACACTGTACTATCCTAGATCAGCTTCTGCAACAACACATATTTGTGCCTACCAGGACCAACATGTTCTCATCACCTATATAGACAAAAGTATTTGACCAAAATTGTTAATTATAAAAGCTAGGTGTTTTAATCAGGCCTGTTATCCCCAGTTCTTGTCCCACATTAGTAGTGCTCAACAGAATGAATGGCCATGAATTGCCACATAAATACTCCAAAATCTTGTGGACAGCCTTCAAAGAAGAGTGGAAGATGTTATAGCTACAAAAGGGGGACCACCTCCATTTTGAAGTATATGTATTTTGATATGTATTCAATATTTTGTGTGTTTTTGTGTAAAACATAATAAAGATTGTAGCAGGTTTTAGTGTTAGGCAAACAACTAAGAAATACAATCTCAAGCCAAAAAGGAAAAGGGAAAAAAATGTGGGCAATATTAAGTACCCCTTACTGTTGCTGGAAAGGGTTATAAAACTATTTCCAAACAATTTGAAGTTCAATGTTCTACAGTTAAAAAAATATTTACAAGTTCCAAGCATTCAGTTGCCAATTGTTTAAGGAGTGGACGTCCGAGCACTTTCACCCCAAGGTCAGATCGTGCAACGCTCAGAGAAAAAAAAAAAAAAAAAACAAGAACCAAATCTCAGATTCTACACACCCTCACTGAGCATGTTAAATGTTAAAGTCCATGACAGCACAGTTAGAAGAAGACTGAACAAGAAGGGTTGCCAGGAGAAACACAAGAAGCATGACAGAAGGTATCAAAACTACATCTGAACAAAGCACAATGCTTTTTGGGCTAATGTCAAATGTACAAATGAAACCAAAGTGGAGTTGTTTGGCTTTAATACCCAGCATCATGTTTGTCGAAAACCAAACCTCTTTACAGACACACACTACCCACTGTCAAGCATGGTATATTGTGGGAGCGGGCATAAAGTCAGTCCTTCTTAGTGTATGACAGCTCCGCACTCAAGATGTGCCTTTGCCTGACACTTGCAGGGAGCAGGAAGGCTGGCCGAGACTGGATTGGAGCACTATACTCGTCCCTCTTCTCACGGGAGAAGCCCACTCACTCCAGATGAGACAGAAGGTTAAAACCAGATAAAGGAGGAAATTATGGTGCGCTGCGGATTTTCCAGCACACAGACGGCACGTGTATTCCATCGTTGGGTTTACGACCCACAGACGCTGCTGTACTGTACAGCTAGACAAGACAGGCCGGTAAGAAAAACTGTCAGGAAGGTAACACAAAGTTCACCAGAATCCTGTGTGACTGGTACAAGCACTGAATGAGGACACAGACACCGTGTCATGACCCGTCAAGCTACAGCCCTGCCATGATCTTATAAGCACTCCGGTTCCACGTTCTCAACCACACCTTACATCTCACCCATTCCCCATTCCTCGACCCCCTCCTCCGGTGCTCTCTCCTAGCCCAGAGCCCCGCCTCCCTGCTCCACCCACCTATGATGGAGACCCAGCCACTTGTCGTTCCTTTTTATCCCAGTGTTCCCTCGTCCTAGAACTACAGGCCACGTCATTTCCCACAGAGCGATCAAAGGTCGCTTACATCATCACCCTCCTTTCAGGAAAGGCGAGAGAGTGGGGAACAGCGTCATGGGATGCCCAAGAACCATGCTGCTTCACTTACAAGACCTTCACAGATGAGATGAGACGAGTCTTCGACCGCTCGTCTACGGAGCATCAGGCGGCAAGTCAGATACTTCAGCTACATCAGGGAATTCGCTCTGTCTCTGACTATGCCATAGATTTCCGCACCCTGGCTCCCTCTTGTGGTTGGGATGAGAAGGCATTGTTTGACTGTTTTCTCCATGGACTCTCGGAACCTATTAAGTACGAGCTTGCGGCCCGAGAACTTCCCTCAGATCTCCAAGGCATCATTGACTTAGCTACACGCATTGATGGTCGTAAACGGGTACGAAGAAACGAGCGTCAGACCTGTCGCGAACCACTCACCTCTACACCGACCTTGGCCGCGCGTGAGTATCACCGAAAGGACGATGGTGCGTGCCTCTACTGCGGTCAGACCGGTCACGCTGTGCGCTCCTGCCCACTAAAAGGGCAACTCCCCCGCCCCCCCGTAGTTCTGGGGATGCAGGGAGGCCCCGCATCTGTTTCTTCCCCGGACCAACGATCATGCTTCTCCGTGACCCATGACGACCAATCCAACGTCACTCACGCGTTAGTGGACTCCGGGGCCGATCAGAATTTAATCTCTTCTTTCACTGCCTCCAAATTCAATATTCCTCTCATGCCCTTGCATCAGTCCTTCACGGTTCAGGCTCTTGATGGCAGCAAATTAAACCCGATTACCCACCCTACTGTCCCCATCACCCTACAGTTTTCAGGAAACCACACAGAGACCATTTCCCTCCTAATTGTTCAAAATGCCCATGCATCCATTGTTCTAGGCCTCCCTTGGTTAAGACTGCATAACCCACACATTGATTGGGTCAAAAGAAGGGTCCTGGATTGGAGTCCCACCTGCCTCTCCTCATGTCTACGCTCCACCCCTATGGGCCGAACCTCGTCCACGGCCACGAGAGTAAATCCCCGACCTAACCAAGGTTCACACAGAGTATCATGACCTAAGTCAGGTGTTCAGTAAGTCACGGGCCGTCTCCTTACCTCCACATCGCCCTTATGACTGTGCAATTGACCTTCTCCCCGCCACCTCTCCACCCAAGGGACGACTTTACTCCCTCTCTCGTCCTGAGAGAGAGGCCATGGAACAATACATAAAGGAGTAACTTGCTGCAGGGATCATCCGCCCATCCTCTTCGCCAGCAGGGGCGGGGTTTTTCTTCTTAGAAAAAAAGGACAAATCCCTCAGACCCTGTATTTCTTACAGAGGGCTAAATGAAATTACGGTCAAGAACCGCTACCCGCTTCCTCTGATGTCATCAGCCTTCGAACTCCTCCAGGACGCCCGTGTCTTCACCAAACTGGATCTGAGAAATGCCTACCACCTTGTCAGGATACGGGAGGGTGATGAGTGGAAAACCGCCTTTAACACACCCACCGGCCATTATGAGTACCTAGTGGTTCCTTTCGGCTTAACCAACGCGTTGGCAGTGTTTCAGGCTCTCATTAACGATGTCCTCAGGGATTTCCTCAATGTCTTTGTTTTTGCTTACCTGGACGACATCTTGATTTTTTCATGCTCAGTCAAGGAACACAAATCCCACGTTCGCCAGGTTCTGCAATGGCTACTTGAAAATAAACTTTACATCAAGGTGGAGAAATGTGAATTTCATTGCTCATCCACATCCTTTTTGGGGATATTGCATCTCCCCTGAGGGCATCCAGATGGACCCCACCAAGGTAAAGGCGGTCACTGACTCGCCAGTACTGTCATCAAGACGCGAACTCCAACGCTTCTTGGGGTTCGCCAACTTTTATCGCCGCTTCATTCGAAGCTACAGCATGGTCGCGGCCCCCCTTACGACCCTCACGTCTTCTAAGATTTCATTCCAATGGAACCCCCAGGCAGACAGAGCTTTCAAGGATCTTAAACATCGCTTCACCACTGCTCCCATCCTCATCTTCCCCGACCCCTCCCTCCAGTTTGTCGTGGAAATAGATGCGTCCAAAACTGGAGTAGGGGCCATCCTGTCTCAGAGGTCCACAGAAGACAATAAACTTCACCCGTGCTCCTTCTTCTCCCCCAGACTCACACACCCTGAACGCAACTACAACATTGGGGACCGTGAACTATTGGCCGTCAAATTGGCCCTCGAAGAATGGAGGCACTGGCTGGAAGGGGCCGACCACCCCTTCCTCGTGTGGACTGAACACAAAAATCTGGAATATTTAAAAACGGCAAAAATACTTAACTCACGCCAGGCACGGTGGTCGTTATTCTTTTCTCGTTTCCGGTTCACACTGTCGTAACGCCCTCGTTCCAAGAACGCTAAACCTGATGCCCTCTCTCTGCAATTCTGCATCCACGACGGAGACTATCCTTCCTCCTCAATGCCTCGTGGCTATAACCCGGCTTACTGTGGAGCACCTGGTCCAGCAGACTCTCGAACGGGAACCAGGCCCAAGCATCGTCCCACCTAACAAGCTCTTTGTCCCAGTCTCTGTACGATCACAGGTGTTAGACTGGGCTCACAGTTCCAGACTGGCATGCCATCCCAGGGCAGCACGCAGTCTCTTCCTCCTTCAACAGCGCTTCTGGTGGTCCACGATGAAGGAGGACATCAAGAACTTTGTGGCGTCCTGTGACACCTGTGTCAGGAACAAGATTACAAACCGCCCCCCCTGAGGGTTTCCTTAGACCTCTTCCTATCCCCCCGCTATCCCCTTGGTCCCACATCTCCATCGACTTCGTCACTGGCCTACCACCATCCCAAAACAATACCTGCATCCTAACCATTGTGGATCGCTTTTCTAAGGCTGCACACTTCTTACCACTGCCGAAGCTCCCGTCTGCGAAGGAAACAGCCAAACTATTAATTAACCACGTCTTCCGACTTCACGGACTCCCGGTCGACATCATCTCAGACAGAGGCTCCCAGTTTTCTGCCCAGTTCCGGAAAGCCTTTTGCACTCTCGTCGGTGCTAACCCCAGTCTTTCTTCCAGATTCCATCCCCAAACTAACGGCCAAACGGAACAAATCAACCAGGAGCTGGAGAAATCTTTAAGATGGGTGACCTCCCAGGATCCATCCTCCTGGAGCCGCTTCCTACCCTGGGTCAAGTACGCCCACAACTCGCTTCCTACCTCCTCCACAGGCATGTCCCCCTTCCACTGTTGCCTGGGTTATCAACCACCCCTCTTTCTGACCCAGGAAGAGGAGGTAGCCGTACCCTCAGCCCAAACCTTTATCCGGCGCTGCAAGAGAACATGGCAGCGTGCCCGCAACCAACTACTGCGCACCGTAAGTGCCTTCCAATGCCAGGCAAATCGTCATCGGTCATCAGCCCCCAGATATCGTGTCGGCCAAAGGGTCATGCTGTCTGCACGTGACCTCCCCCTCAAGACCACGTCCAAGAAACTTT
>JAQQZT010000013.1:8082735-8093102 GCA_030068275.1 Clarias platycephalus | reverse complement strand
AAGCAGCAGGAACATGACCAGATGATATGGAATGGTTGATGATGGTTGTGGTGAAGGGAAGGAGGTCTTGTGAGATGTCCTGGAGTATTGTGGAAGGGATTGGGTCTAATGAAGAGGTGGTGGGGTTGGATGACGAGATGATCTGATGAATTTCATCAGATGACTGGTTGAATTCTTCTAAGGGAGGGAAGGGAAGGTCTTGATGCTCTAGGAGTTGGGTTGGGAATGAAGGACTGGCAGATTGCTGCAATTTTCCCGTTGTAGAATGAGGCAAAGTCGTCAGCAGTCAGAGAGGATGGGTCAGGAGGAGTCGATGGGTTGCGTAGTGAGGAGATGATGATGTGGAGTTTGCCAGGATCATGTGCAGAGGCTTCCAGCTTTTCTCTGTAGAAGGCAGTTTTGGCAGAAGTCACGTCACATGGTAAAAGACGAGCTCTGGATCACGAGCAATACATCAGATAGCCAAGGAGCAGGACAAGAAGTCTTTCTTGGTTTAGAGGACAGAGGGCATACTGAAGGAGATCTATGGATCTATGGATGAGGAGAGAGAGGAGAGAAAAGTTTCAATGTTACACCTTGGGAAGTCCCAGGCAGCCTTAAGTGTAGGATCTCTCTCTCTCTTTTGTCTCTCTCTGACAATTCGGGAGCTAAAATATTTTATGATATATGCTCAGCTAACTTTCTGACCCTGTTTTTCAAAGAGGAATGCAGAGCAATCACACATGTCAAGAAAATCAAGATTTCAGCAATAATTCAAGGAGGTTTCACACACATTTTTGGTGACTCATAAACAATGGGACAAACTAACTTGCAGTCAATGACTGACTGAAGTCTGGAATCCATGGACATGACCAAATGCTGAGTGTTCTTCCTCAAGATGTTTTGCCCGGCATTTCTGCATTCTTGTTTTTGAGTAAGTGAAAAGCATGCTCAGGTGACTGACTTACTGATGAAAAATATCCCGTTTCTTTGCCATGATAAACTCTTGGGCAGCTTTCACTGTATGTTTTGTGCTGTTATCCATCCAGCTTTACAGCATTTGGCTGAATCTGAACACAGCCCTATACATATCAGAATTCCTCTTGCTACTTTAGTCAGCATTCAGGTCAGCACTAATCACCAGTAACCCAGTCTAATCTGGCCTTTTTGTTCATGAGCATTACCAGTGGTTTGAATCTTGTTGTTGAAGCATCTGTATATACCTTATAATGGAGTAGTATGTTTGAAGTAGAGTGTTCTTGACTTGGGTAGATGCTGTGAAAGGGTTCTTTTTCACCATGGACAGGTTTCCGTGGTCGTCCACTTTAGTTGTCTTCCTTTAGCTGTTACTAAGCTTTCCGGTTAATTCAAAACTGTTGTATGGGACACTCCTGAACCAGATCAGCCTAATCTAGCACATCCTACTCTGTACTCCACGATATATTATCCACTCTACTCTGTAGTCATCATTTCCTGTGCACCTGTATCTGCTCAGGTAATCAACCAATGGCTTCATGAGGATGCCACTATCATGACTCTGTATCTGAGTGCTTAATGCCATTTCTAAATAACCTTGCTCATGTTTCTTGTTCTTGGATTATCGTTTTCAACTCAGCTTTGCTTCTAAGGACTTTGATTACTTTTTCATGATTTGGAACACAGGTCTTCATATGGTAACGTAATGGATCTTGATCTCTTTCTTCATCATAGGATTTTGCCTTTTGTCCTGTTTACTTGTGCACTGGATTGCTCTTCGGATTTCTCATTTTCTAAATATGCTTATATAAGCTCGCTTTGAACTTGCTCATTTCACCTCCACCCACCAAGACTGAATTCTATTCTTCTCTGCTCTAGCCATCTTTACTTCCTTTTTGATAAAAATAAACTCTCTAAATATTGTTACTTCCATAACTGCTTTTGAGTTCACATTCCTTTCTCATGCACATTTACAACTGCCAAGCTTTTTGCTACTACTCTGTTTTTGTTTTTGTTTCTCTGTTGGCCGCACTGTCTTATCACCACTTTCTGTTCAAGGCAGTAAACAAGTTACATCAGTTCATTTAAAACTGTGGTGCAAGCAAAAATGAATTGCCCTCTTGATTTGCATTAATGAAATAATTAATAATTTTGTGGTCTGAAGGTATACATTGTTTCAAAACAACTCACAAAAAAGCATGAACAGAAGAGTTTAGAGTTCTATCAGGTTGAGGTCAGGACTCTTGTTCAAGTTCTTCCACACCAAACTTGCTCATCCATGTCTTTATGGACCCTTGACTTTGAACTTTGTGCACTGAGGTGCAGTCATGTTGGAACTATTGTAGGGCTGTTTTATAGGAGTTGGGCTCGGTCCCTGACTTCCAGTGAAAGGAACTCTTAATGCATCAGCTTACCAAAATATTTACAAGTTCATGCTCCCAACTTTTTGGGGATGGCCCCTTCCTGTTCCAACATGACTGCGCACTAGTGCACAATGCAAGGTTCATAAACACATGGATACGAGAGTTTGGTGTGGAAGAACTTGACTGGCCAGCGCAGAGTCATGACCGTAACCTGATATAACACCTTTGGGATACATTAGAGTGGAGACTGCAAGCCAGGACTTCTCGTCCAACATCAGCCTGATCTCTCAAATGTGCTTCTGGAAGAATGGTCAAAAATTCCCATCAACGCACTCCTAAACCTTGTGAAAATCCTTCCCAGAAGAGTTAATGCTTTTATAACTGCAAAGGGTGGGCCAACATATAAAACCTTATGGATTAAGAATAGTACTGTATGTTCATTTCTTTTTCGTCATAGCTCAGGTAAGATGCTTCTGACATTGTCTCTGGTTCACGAGTGGCTTAATACTATTTAATTTGTTATTTGTAATTTGCTGAAATTCAAATATTCTAATATTCTAATATTTCACGCTAATAGATTTTCAGCATTTTTAGCTAACTGTGGAAGAGATTTGGAACAACCAACAGTCTTGCCCTCACACACCCTCTATGGTACAGTGGCCAGACACAAGCCTCGGAGACAATCAGAAACAAAATCTGGTCTAAAGGCACAGAGATTTACCTATTTGGAATCAGGATCTCAGGCACCTTATTAAAACCATCCCTACAGACTGACACAGTGGCGGCAGGATCATGCTGTGGGAATGTTTTTCTGCAACTGGGACTGGGAGATTAGTCAGTATAAAATGAAAATTGATGCAGATAAAATTAAGAGCCATCCTGATTGAAAAACCTTCCCCAGAGTACTCAGGATCTCAGGATGGATTGAAAGTTTAGAGATCACCAAGACGAAAGTATAATGCAAAGAAAACACAAGCGTGACTTCAGAACAACGGAACAGAACATGGACTGAAAGTGGAACGGCCTAGCCAGCATCTGGACCAGAACCCAATAGAGCATCTCTGGCAAGACCTAAAAACTTACCTTGCCCATTGAGCTTGAACGATTCTGCCAAGAGGAATGGAAGAAACTTCCAAAAGAATGGTGTGCCCAGCTTATAGCATCATTCAGACTTCTGACTGTCATTGCTGCCAAAGGTGCTTTGAAGTACTACATGATGGGTCTGAATATTTATGTAAATTGAATATTTAAATCTTTAATATTTAATAAATTAATAAAAACTATTAACATTTGTTTTTCCTTTGTCAATGAGGAGTATTGTGTGTAAAATGATTTGAATACATTTTAAGATGAGTGTGAAACATAAAATGTAAAAAACTTAAAAGGGTCTGAAAACTTTCCATCAGAACTGTACGACCAGTCAAAAGTGTAATTTTATATACGGCACAAAAGAATTAAGGGAACATTTTGTCCTGGTTTGACTTGAACCTTACATACACATTTGAGGGGCATTCAAGTAATGTATACAAATACATATACTTATATATACAGTATATATGGGTTACAACTTATATCTTATATAAGTCTATTAAATTAAACCCAATTTTCTTAAGTCATGCTCTTAAGATTAAGCGCATGATTGTTTTGAATGCCAATTAAACATCTCATCCATCATCTGAACACAGTCTTTCACTTCATTGCTAAGACTAATTTGGTGTGCACTGGGGCATGCAGGGACAAGGATATCAGCTTCATGGTCTTGTCTAACTATCCTGCTGTTTTCTCTTAATGTTTCTAGTAAGGTTTGGCACCAGATATTGACTTTTACATCTGATCTATGTTGAGGCTGCTCATGCTGCAAACAATTGATCAATAATTACAAGTCTGCTCTCCATGGGTTACAACAGCAGTGTCTTAAATGCTCCCTTTACTTTAATTTGCCTCTGTTCATTAAAAAAATATCCCATGGGCACTTGTGCTAACATGTTTTCCCCTGATGTCTCTTACAGCGCGGTAATGTTGTTCTACACCAAATGTGATTCAGCAAAAATGAGTATCATGTACTCTAAAGAAAGTGAAAGTGGGTGAGGTTTCTCTTGCAAAAAATGAGACAAATATGGTGAAAAGATTTACTGCCTCTTCAGTGAATGATAAGAGACTCCCATTAGATGGTGGTTAGTGTAGAGAAAAATAGGTTCAGAAAAGCCTTTTCTCCACAAACCCTCAACAGCTCAGTGAAGCTGAGTGATAGTTCTTAGGCACTGCTGGATCAAGTTTAATGTCTTGCTTGCAAACATCAATCCTGTTTATCGCATGGAGGCTGGGGTATGTTTTGTGCAATGCTGTTTAACACACACACACACACACACACACACGCGCGCGCGCACACACACCTCTTAGCCAGGGTAGCTCCTGGCCAGGCAGCAGCCTGTTCTTAGAGCACATTAATCTGTGATTGATGCCTGGACACTTATCTGGACAAGTTAATGCCACATCAGGCTGCTCTTTCTTAAATTAAACCCTTTTCCTCTCACAGGACATTTTTATAATGAGTTGTGTTTTTAGTTTATTATTTATTATTTTTGCCTATCTTAGGCAATGAGTACATACAGTAACCGTTTGCTTGTTATACTGTATGTGATCATATATTGATCTTACAAAAACTATTAAAAATTAAGGCCACATTTGTGTAGGTTTCCAAAAAAAACCTTGAGAGCAACCAGACTCAACAGCCTCCTACCACAATATGGCTACACATCAATTCCTACTATCTGATATCACCCAAATGAGGATGAACCCATCCTCATTTGGGTGATATCAGATAGCAGGGATTGATTTTTGCGGTCATACTGTAATAGGATGCTGGATGTTGAGTACAACAGAAAAAGTGCTTAAGTTAATATGAAGTCCACTTTCCTTATCAGGAAATAACTCCAGATAGTGGGAATTTCAGTCCTGAACTATTAACTACTAATTATTAGCCAATTTTAGTTATGAACCTTGAATCTTAAATTTGAATCTTGAGCCTGCGTCAGCCAAGTCCAAGACCATATTCATGGTCAAGTGGTCCTTGTGGTACCACAAGGAGCCATCCTCAGCAGCAAGCCAGAGGCCTCCATAAACACCAACCAGAAGTGGAGCACCAGGATTGAGTCAGACAGGTTGGGAGGGCAGAAGGGGTTGGGATCACTGGCAGCTCAGAAGTGCCATGTGTAGCTTGACACAGAGAGAGAGAACAGTTGGGTCACATAAGGTGAATGTATATTTATTTTAGGTGCTGTGATGTGAGACCATTTACAGCTTTCTAGGTCAATGGCAGTATTTTAAAAACAATGGGAAATATCACTGGGAACCTTCCCTACTTCTGTCATGTCAGAATTACACAGAAGGAAGATAATAAGCATTCGGTATCTAATGTCCTTCACACATTCCTCAACTTTATTAGGCTGATATCTCTCGTCTGGCTTAGCTGAGACATATATAGAGGTAACTGGTATTTGGCACCAGGTCATTAGCAGCAGATTCTTAAAGTGTAGTAAGGTGTAAGGTGGGGCCTCCATGGATAAGACTTGTTTGTTCCTTGCATCCCATGGATGCTCAGTCAGACTGAGATCTGGGGAATTTGGAGACCAGATTAACAACCTTGAACTCTTTAGCCCCAAGCACAGCAAGCTATGATGCCAGCATGAACTTTTATTTCCCCCAGCAATTTGTGCTAGATTGCTTTTCTGTGGGATTGGACCAGACAGGTTAGCCTTTGCTCCCTATATGAATAAATGGGCCTTGGGTGCTCATGATCCTTTTACCAGTTTACTGCTATACAATATAAGGGGTAATCAGTGTTAATGTTATGAGGTGTTATCTTATGGATAATTGGTATATGTTATATGATTAAATAGGAGCAAATAAATTAATTATCCATCCATTTAGCAACCTCTGTTGTCCACCTAGGGACTGTGGAGGCCAGTGGATTGCCATTGTACAGTATTTATTCCCATTTTACATCCGTGGTAGGACCTCAGGTCAAGTATCCACACACCACATGCAATTAGGGAACACCAATTGGTGTAAACTGCATGTCTTTGAACTGTGGGAGGAAAAACAAAAGCACAGGGAGAACATGCAAACTCCATGCACACAGACCCTGAACCAGACCCTGAAAGTGCAAGACGACAATGCTAACCACTAAGCCACAGTTCCACCTTTTTGATCACCTCAATTTAAAATAATTGTTTGAGCTAATATTCTTTATTGTATGTGATTTAAATATTAAACAATTGTGAAAATTATAGTTGAAAACAATCTTCTTAATTGCTTTGAATTTTTTTGTGCCTTAAATGAAATAGAATCATGTGTTTTTGCTATGGTGTTTAACTCCCTGTTTTAAATGTGAAACATTTCTACTCACTGTTCACTTTAATAGGAATGCCTGTACTCTTCACTTTTATGGAGTTTTCCAATCAGCCAACCATGTGACAGCGGGATAATGCATAAAGTCGTGTAGATACAGGTCATGAGCTTCAGTTAATGTTCACAAGCAACATCAAATGTGAAGAAAAAAAACATGATCTCGGTCACTTTAACAATAGTATGGTGTTTGGTGCCAAATGGAGTGGTTTTAGTATTTTTAAAAACTAGAGTGAACAAAAATTTAGGAAGTGTGAGGCACTAAGGGGTATAACATCTCATTGATGGAAGACATCAGAGGAGAATGACCAGATTTGAGCTGACGGGAGGTCTATAGTAAGTGATATAAACATTCTTTACCACCATTGTGAGCAGAAAATCATCTCAGAATGCAAAACACATTTAGACATTAAAGTGGATTGGCTACAACAGTTCAAGACCACAGCAGGTTTCACTTCTGCCAGCAGTAAACAAGTATTTGATGCATTGTGGTGTGTCTGCTTTCAATGTAATTGTTTGTATACACATTTTCAGAAAACTGTTTTTAAATTAATTGCCATGCTGGACAACTCGTTTTATAATAGATAATACTTTTTTTTTTTTTTTTGCAACTGCTGCTGTCATAGTCAGGGGCAGGGGTAGCTCATTGGTTAAGTCATTGGACTACTGATTCAAAAGTGTCAGGTTTAAACTCCTGCATCACCAAGTTGCCACTGTGGTCCCATGTGTACTGCAATTAAAATGTAAGTCACTCTGGATAAGGGCGGCTGCCAAATGCTGTAAATGTAAATAGTCATCTCGTTAATAGGCATTTCATTTATGCTTTGCTCTGTAATAGTTATTGTTTGTTTAAAAGCATACTCTTTAACATGACGTTTCTGTCACTGCATGTTGCCCTAACAATCCTGTAAGAGTAATTCACAGTCAAAGCTGTATAAGAGGGGTAGGGCCAGGATTGACTGTACATTTGCACTCATACATTACGCACCAGCTCAGATGAATGAAACAGGCACACTATCAGCACAGAAAACTATCACTTTGCGAGTCACTTCAATCAATACAAGGGAGCCAGTTCCACCGGCAGTCATACTGTACATGTCCTTGCCATATGATGAGGTAGTTGGCATCTCCAGGAAAGTGTTATTGATCTGGCTAACTGATGTGAATTGGGTTTTTCTTCATCAGGGTATGAAGTCTTTTGCCATCCACCACAATGTAATGTCTTCTGCGCCGTTTTGTGTTCACCAGTGCATTTTTTATTTTTTTTTTATCTTAAAAATTTTCTTTTACTAAATTATGGATTTGTCCATGCCTGATGTTTTTGCTACATCTCTAATGCTATCTTAATGACATCCTCATGTCTGCTTGTAAAAGATGCTATAAGCTTTACATATCTTTATCTGGAAGATCCTTCCATTCATCTTGATAGACTCATTCAATCTCAAACAGGATTGATGGGCAGCATCAGTGCGCAGCCATTTTCAGGTCTCTTCAGAGATGCTCTATTGGGTTCAGGTCCAGACTCCACGCCAAGACTTTCACAGAGTTAAAGCCACTCTTGTGTTTTCTTGGTTGTATAATTTGGAGTTGTTTTTTGTTGAAATAAAAATAATTGTCCCAGCCAGAGATTAGAACTCTGGGAGAAGGTTTTCACTGAGGACTTCTCTATATTTTTCTGCATCCATTTTCCTTCTATTTTGGTTAGTCTCCCAATCACAGTTGCAGTAAAACATCCCCACGGCACGACACTGCCACTACCACCATGTATTATTGTACAACTGGTATTACGAGGTGTGCAGTGCCTGATTTCCTCCACACATTGCATAGGGAAATTGCATCATCAGACCAGAGAATTGTATTTCTTTATGGTCTAAGAGTCCATCTGGCTCTTTTTGGAAAACTCCCAGCAGACCATGATGTGCCTTTTAAAGAGGAATGGCTTCTGTCTGGTCCCCCTACCATAGAGACCAGATTGGTGGTGTCCTGCAGTGATGGTTGTCCTTCTGCAATGCTTTCCTATCTCCACAAGGATCTCATTTACTGTATAGTGATTCTTAGGTCCTTGGTTACCTGTCTGACCAAGACACTTTGTTTCCAGTTACTCTGGTTTGGCTGGGTGCCCAATCCTGAACAACTGTTGGTTGTTCCAAATCTCTTCCATTTGAGAATGATGGAGGCTATACCATTCTCTTGGGCACTTTCTATGCGGTAGAACATTTCTTGTATTCTTGCCCAGATCTCTGTCTTGACTCATTCCTGTCTCTTAGGTCTAAAGATAATTATTTCAAAGTCATGGCTTAATCAACACAATGATTAATCAGTTTTAAGCTAATGTGAAACATAATTAAATGTGGAAAACTTCACAGGTACTGGATATTTTCCATCAGCACTGTTTTTGTGTGTACATACAGTAGGTGGCAAGATGCAACCTAATTTGGTTAAAATCTTAAGATGGAACTGGCTTTTTTATGGTGATGCACTTAAAGTGACTAGTGGTTCAATACAGTACATTCAGATAGTAAGGACAGACATTTCCCTCTTTCTAGCTTTCAAGTAATACCAGAAGAATTGGTCCATTTTAACTGATGAACTATTTAACTATATCCCTATTCTGAATCACTATACAGTGTGTGATTTTTGTGTGCATTTGATTGAAGGATAATTTCTGCAGACTTTGTGTGTTACAACTTAAAATGGAATAAATGCTAGGACTATTATGTGATGCATGTTGATTTTCATCTGTCAGATGTTAACTATATGGCTTCTGCTGCCATTCTTTGAAGTTTATAAAATAGTACTGGATCTACTTTTTGTTTTATACACAATAAACTATACAAATTGTTTCAGAAAAAGAAAACTTATGTAGAGAAATGTACTGGACAAGCCAAGGATCTATTTATTTATTTTTGTATATTATACCATGTACATTTAAATTTTTATGTGCTGACATAGTAAATTATAACTCTAATGCCTCACCGATGTGGACTGCAGAGAGGCACATGGCTCAGGGGCAGAGCGCAGGAATGAGGAATGACTGGTGTTAGTTCATCTCTGTGGCTGCTCACTTTCCTAAAGTCAACTGGAGAGTATTAAAGGACAGCATGGACAACGAGTGTAGCTGCCGGCACTGTACTGATGTTTACTTTCTCAAATGTTTTGTTTACAGATTCAGAACATGACCACAGTCTCCTGACACTGACTTACCTATTCGCAAACTGCAACTTGCTACTCCACAGAGCTCCTAGATTCCTTCTGATGTGCTCTCTCCTGCCTATGCTTCTTTGCTTCGTGATCTATACATTTCTCACATATACATATATAATCCAGCACACTCAGTAAAACCTCCTAGCTATATTTGTACTGTGTAAAAGTCTTGGGCACATGCAAAAAGTATACCATAAGAGAAAATGTCTTTGAAAACATTTCAATATAAAAGAAACTTGTTCCTTTTTATTTTCATGCAAAAACCAGGAGCCTACATTAATGTCCGCACTGTGAGACACCTAAGACAGCGCTACAGGGAGACAGAAAGGACAGCTGATCATCCTCGCAGTGGAAGACCACATGTAACAACACCTGCTCAGGATGGGTACATCCGAATATCACACCTGCGTGACAGGTACAGGATGGCCACAACAACTT
>JAQQZT010000013.1:8017669-8041415 GCA_030068275.1 Clarias platycephalus | reverse complement strand
TTAATGACCCGCCCCAACCCGCCCCGCAAATAAAGTGACAATTTCTTTACCCGCCCCAACCCGACCCACGGGTTACCAGACGACCCACGCATCACTAGCTGGGATCCTCTTTGTCTGCATAATGATATCACAGAGCTGCTGGATGTTAGACACATGGCACTTTGCCACCTTCCACTTGAGGATGCCCCACAGGTGCTTAATAGGGTTCAGGTCTGGACATATCCTTGGCCACTGACAAACACACAAACATAATAAATAGCACATGTGACTTTGCAGAATTAATGATGTACAGATGTTATCACGTAAGGTGTGCTCACTTTTGTTGCCAGTTATTTTGACAATAATGGCTGTATGTTGAGTTATTTTCAGAGGACAGTAAATCTTTTGTTATACAAACTCATTGACTACTCTGAAATATATCCACATTTTATTTTTATAGTATTGTCCTTTGCAAAGATATACTTTAATGAGCAAACCAGAGTCAAGTGTGGCACAGAAAAATTCCCTGAGGTTGCACGTTTAAGAAACCTTGAGAGGAACTAAACTCACTAGGAAATCATCCTTATTTGGGCGATATTGTACAGCACAATCATTAAAAACATTCCTTCTATAACTCTGTGCTGTATGGTCAAAAGTGCACTTGTTTAATAGAAAACATGTTCTAGTTAACCAGAAGTCTTAATTATTGTTGGTACTGTTAATTGATGGAGACTTTGATCTCCATCAAAGTCATTAACTATGTTGGTACAACATAGTTAATGGCAATTTTCATCTCTAAAACAAGCGTACCATATGGAGCAGTTCTTAGAAGCAGTCAGTGGTGAACTCCAACCAGAAGTAGAACACTCCCCTAGTAGAACACTGGTCTAATTGAGGAGCAGAAACAATATCTGTGGAACCAGATTGATGACTCAGATAGTTAGTTTAGTATGTTCTTCCCTGGTCTGAACTGTTATTACTTACTTGTAATACACTTAACTAGGCCTGTTCTAAGACTATGAGCTATGTCTATGAGAGCAGCACCTTCCCAGGTGGGATAGATAGTCCACTTTAGCAGCCACTCTTGCCTTTTACATTGCTTAAATTTTTTATAAGGCTATATTTGTCACGGCTGGTCCGTGTGAGTAACTTACTGTCCTTGGATGATGTTTGAGACAAGATGGCCCCGACCCCTGACTCGGAGGCGTCCACCTCCAACACGAACTGACGGGTAGGGTCTGAGATGATCAGTATGGGTGCAGAAGTGAACCTGCGTTTCAGGTCAATGAACCTGCTCAGCCTGCTTGCTCCAGAGGAAGGGGACTTTTGTGGAAGTTAGAGCAGTGAGGGGAGCTGCTACGGAGCTATAATTCCTGACAAAGTGTCTGTACAAATTAGCAAACCCCAAGAATCGTTGGAGGTCCCGTCTGGATGTAGGAGTAGGCCAGTCTGTGACGTCAGTTAATTTAGATGGCTCCAACTGTAGGCTGGAAGGGGAGATAATGAAACCCAGAAATGACGCAGAGTCCCTGTGAAATTCACATTTCTCCGCCTTGACATAAAGCTTGTTTTTGAGGAGTCTCTGCAAGACCTGTCGAACATGCACCCTGTGCCCTTCCAGGGAATGGGAGAAAATTAGAATGTCGTCCAGATAGACAAAGACAGAGATATTCAGGAAGTCTCTCAGGACATCATTGACCAGGGCTTAAAACACAGCAGGAGCATTGGTCAGCCCGAAGGGAACCGCCAGGCACTCGTAGTGACCTGTCGGGGTATTGAAGGTGGTTTTCCACTCATCCCCCTCTTGTATTCTCACTAGATGGTATGCGTTCCGCAAGTCCAGCTTAGTGAAAACACATGCTCCTTGCAAGAGCTCAAAGGCCGTAGACATGAGAGGCGGGGGGTACCGGTTCTTGATTGTGATGGCATTTATCCCCCGGTAATCGATGCAGGGACGAAGGGACTTATCTTTCTTGGCCACGAAAAAGAAACCAGCTCCCGCCGGAGAGGAAGAAGGTTGGATGATCCCTGCAGCCAGTGATTCAGTGATGTACTTGTTCATAGCCTCCCCCTCTGGGCCGAAAGGGAGTATAAATGTCCTCTCGGGGGGCTAGTACCTGGGAGGAGATCGTTGGAGCTGTCGTAGGATCTGTAGGGTGGTAGAGAGTTTACTAAAAACTTGCCGGATGTTGCTGTACTCAGGCGGGACATTGGACAGATCAGAAACTTCCTCATTAACAACAAAGGGCCGTGAATGAGCTTTCGCAGAGTGAAGGCACGAAGACAGACAGGCAGAACTCTAATCAAGAATGGTGTTCTTGGCCCAATCAATGTTGGGATTATGTCTGACCAGCCACAAATTCCCAAGGATGACTGGGGCATGAGAGCTCTTCATAATGAAAAAGGAGATAGTCTCTACGTGGTTACCGAGTGACAAGGGGAGTGCAATGAGTAATGGGAGATAGAGAGCTTCCGTCAAGGGCCTGGACAGACAGAGGGTTGTCTAGGGGCAGAAGAGGGATTCCCAGCTCCCTTGCAGTAACATCACAGATTTTGGATCCAGAGTCAATGAGAGCCTTGAGCGGTTGAACTTGGTTGTTCCAGACGATCATGACAGGTAGTAAGGAGCATTTACCTGAGAGGTTTTCTTGAGACCGGCCCTCCAAGACTCCCAGCGTTTATCTTTTTAACGGGCACTGAAAACGTAAATTACCTACTTGGCCGCAGTAGAAGCAGGCCTCATTATTCCGTCAACATTGATGCCCCTCGGGAGAAATTTGGGTCCGGTCGACCTGCATAGGCTCAGCAGGAGGATCGGTAGTTTGTGGAGGGGTGGTTGGCCTGGCTCTTATCAGGGATTGTGTGTGTTCACGGCACCTAAGTCGGAGGTGCGCGTCGATGCGGCCGGCTAGATCCATGAGTTCATCTAGGTTCACAGGATGTTTCCGAGAGATCAACTCATCCTTGACTGCCTCACTCAGTGCGTGAAAAAACACTTCATACATGGCACAGTCGTTCCATCCACAAGAAGCCACCAGGGTGCGGAACTCAATGGCATAATCATACCATGCAACATCTGCCCCGCTGCCTCTCGGCCAGAGAGTGAACGGTCAAAGACTCTTCTCATCTCCTGAATGAATTTTTGGTAATTGGTGCAACAGGGATCACCGGCATCCCAAAGCGCCGTTCCCCATTCACGGACCTTTCCAGCGAGGAGGGTGATGACATAAGCTATCTTGGAATATTCAGTGGGGAATGTTGGGGCTTGCAATTCGAGAGACAATGAGCATTGGGAGAGGAAAGATTGGCAGGTGCCAATGAGGAGGTGGTGGCAGACGAGGCTCTCGTATAGGCAGTGGTGGAGATCGACCTGGAGGTTGGGGTGGTGTGACCTGAAGCTGTTCGATCCGAGAAGTCAGTGCAGTGAGAGTGTCTGCCATAAGCTTAAGGTTTTGGTTGACCTGCTGAATTTCCCCTTGGTGTGTGCTGAGGAGGGTGCCCTGGGCCTCCAAGGCGGTTCTGAGCTGTCCTAAGTCTGCTGGATCCATGGTGGCCGAATTATTCTGTCACGGCTGGACCTTGTGAGGCAAGCTTGGAGTACCCAAAAGCAGACACAAAAGAATAGGTTCAATATAACTGATTTTAATGCAAAATGTGAAAGTCAGACAGAGCGAAAATTATAATAAAAAAGATAAACATTACTTGAAGTGAGCAGTGGCGTGGCTTGGCAGTGGCTGTAGGCAGGGGTTAAGAGACGAGTGACACAGAGCGTGCGCAGTGGCCAGCAGGGCGAGCGCGGCTGAGAACGCGCAGGTTGAGCAAGAGCTGCAGCAGAGTGAGCACAGCTGTGTGGAGAGATGCAGGCTGCAGCGTGCATGCTGAATCCGATGTGCAGTTTGAGGGACAGCAGCTGCAGAGTGAAGCGGTCAGAGTTGCAGTAATCCTGAGGATATAGGCAGAGTCGGAATCGAAAGTGGAAGCAAAGGTTCAAAGCCGGGTTATCAGTCAACGTAGCGAACAATTCCGATTCGTGAAGCTAAAGACGTAACCAGAGGGGAAAAGGGTCAACAACGTGAAAGGCAAAAGGTATTCTTGGCAAAAGCACTAGACACGAAAAACACTGGGCTTGGAGCATGCAATAATTTGGCAAGAGTTCACTGTCTGAGGAAGAGTTATATAGAGTAGAGTGGTGAATGAGATGCGGTGCAGGTGTGCTCGAGCTTGAATGAATGAGGCGGTAAAACGGAAGCAGCGGAATGGAGTGGGGAAAGGAGTTGCAGGAGATCATGGCTTGGCTTGAGCAGAGGGCCTTGGCAGAACTTGGGCATACTGTTACAATATTGGCTCTGGAGCACCACCATCCAGCAGTTGAGTAAACATATCTACATCACCTATTCCCCACTAGGATAGTGACAGAGCATATAATTTAATTTTCGTTATTCATATTGTGCTTTTAAGAAGTCATTGGTGCAAAGCAGGTTTACAGAATCATAAGAAAATCAGAGAAATTAGTATGAAATGTGTGAGAAAATATGTATAAATCATAATGATCAGACTGTCTCTGATATTACATCATCAGACACTCACTAATTTAAGCATATCTACAAAGTTATATCTCTGACCGATAAAGGCATGTATAATTGGCTGCTACATACTTAGGCCCTAAAATCACCATCTATGTCCAGTGCAATTGCTCCTAGTCTACAACTGACTAAAGCTGTAGGTGCCCCTGAAGCCTAGCTAATTTCATGTGTTTTAGAACAGACATACTTGGTGCCCCTGAAGCCTAGCTAATTTCGTGTATTTTAGAACCGAGTCTTCTAAGGGCAGAGTTTTTTTTTATGCTTTTCAATGGGTGCTTCACTGAGCAGAGCAAAGATTTTTGGACATGTGAAGCGGAGAGGAGTGGTGCTTCTATGGGCAGGCCTCAGTATTAACTTTGTCTGTGCAATTATGCCGCAGAGCGATTACCCATTCTCCCCACCTTCACGGATGGTGAGGGAGTTTGGGAATTACTATTTCTGCCAAAGGCATCCAGACTTTCCTCTAAAGAAACTACACTGCTTTCACTCTCACTTACCCTGTCTAAAGGCTGAATGCTACAATCTTCTCCATCTGAGTGTAATGCACCCATCACAAAAAGTTATTATTAATGATGGATAAAGAATGACTAAACATCAAATCTACACACTGAATGAGCTGAATTATGTGGCAAGTGCTTTAGTTGAGGATGTGTTGATATTATTTCAAACAGGCCTGGCATGAATGGCCTCCTGTCATTGTCTTTAGACAAAAAACAAATGCTTTGATCTTTATTAACAGTGCAAATCAGGATATTAATTAACATGATTAATTAGCAAGATGTTAATTTTATCAATTAAATTTTTTAAAGAAGAAACAAATTTCAAAATACGTAAACTGAAAAAAATATAACAAATGAATTTTTTTCCCAAGTAATTGAAAATATATAATCACTTAATGTTGAGGGGAAAAAATATGGAATATATTTGTCATTTTCACTTCCACAATAAATATTCTGCAGTTAAAAGAGACTGGGGAAGAAGTTGTGTGTTTCTAGCTGTTTTTAAAATTTGGTGTGCATGCATAATCAAAATGGAAAGTGTATAACAGAAAAGCAAACACGTGCACTAAGGAAAACATCAAAGTGTATGCCTTGAAAATGGAAAATGCACAACAAACAAATGAAATGAAAATTGACAAATTGAAAAAAAAAAAAAAAAAAGCAAATATTTGTGACAGAAATCTGCTGAATGAAATGGAATTTAAGTGTAGAAAAGTCAAATGAGAACCTGCACGGGCACATACAGTAAATAGGAGAATTGTCTTAAATAATGAAATCATGAAATGTGCATACTGTAATTAAGTGAACATTATATTCAGTGATTAATCATAAATCTACATTAGCCAGGGAGATGAACCTGGAACTTTTGTCTGGTGGTGTTCTAATGAAACACATAAAGAAGAGTACCTGAAAAAAAAAAGAAATTCTCACTCATTTAAAATAAGGTTGCATGCCAGGTAAAGTATCAGTGGAGATGACATTCATTACCTCAACAGTCAATGCCCAGGTGTACAATTAAATTTTGGACATTTCGTTAATAGAAAACAGATTTGGTTATGAAGTCATTTTTCAGGATGATAATGCATCTTAACACAGAGCAAAGAGTATTAAAGCATTTTTTTTTTTCAGGAAAGGCATATCAACTCAATTACACGGCCAGCAAACAGTCCGTATCACAATTGAATTGAAAATGAATGGTGGAAATTAAAAACAAAAGTCCTTGACAAGTCTCTATTCTCGAAAGCTAATCTGTCATCTGTTATTTGAGAAAACTGAAATGGAGAATGGAGAATATTGTTTTTCAGTAGTAAAGTCCATCCCTCACATAAGTCAGGAGGTAATAAAAGCCCAGGAAGGAGCAATCTAATGCAAATGAAAATCTTTAAGGTCTACCACACTGTGACTGCAAGTTAAAAGCAAACACTTCAGTTTATTTGAATAGGTATTTGCATGAATCCTGTACATGATGGGCACACATTTAAAAATATTTACAGTACACTGTATGGTAAATACCGGTGCTTTACATTAAATTGAATCTCAATATTGAAAACAGTTAGGTGTAAACATGGATGCAGACTTCATTCAAATGCAGCTGCATCTTTCAAGCTTGTGCAAAAGACTTCTTTCTATAAAAAAAAGTCCTATAAACAGCTCTTGCACTCGATCAAGCTGTAGACACCACAGTCTGAAAAGAATCTAAGAAGATTGCATAAGCTGATAGAATTATAGTTTTATTAAGTCTATGCTTTATGTTAAAATATTTTTTTTTTCAGCAACCATCTGATTGAACAGTGTACTGAAATGTCCAGCCTATGCACCACATTTGTGTAATATCTTACTAACAGACCCAGGTTTTAAAAATGAAACAAGAGCTTAATCTTCTCCTACACCTTGCCACATGCCAGTTCTGATTGCTCATTTCAGCTGGTTAGTCTCTTGGCCTATGAATTTCATTTATGTAATCACCCCGATTGTAAGCATTCCATTTGCATCAACAATCATGTTACCAAAAAAAAAAGCAAGGTGGGTTAAAGAAAAGATACTATAAAAGGCGATTGTTTCAGTCTTTTAATATAATATTTTCTTCATCTTATTATTATTATTATTATTATTATTATTATTATTATTATTATTATTATTATTATTATTATTATAAAGACATTCCAAATAAACAATATTTAGTCGTAGCACAAATTGTAATGGATATTTTCTTTCCTGCTGTTTTATGTCAGCAATAAAATTTCATGTCAGTTTCACAAGAAAAAATAGAAAACCAGAACAGGGGGTGGGGGGGTGGGGGGGAGCCACTGTAAACGATTCCCAGAAGAAAAATGAGATACTCCACTGGTTTTTATTCTACATAATGTGTCATCCTTCCACGTCTCAAATACACTTCTGCTGCAGTGCTTTCCCCTTCAGTTGTGGATTTTATAGGTTTTTCTTGACACGTTATTAAAGCGTAATCCACAAGTAATTCTCTGAGCTCCCACTTGAATCCCCTTTTTAAATAATGTCTCTTGCCTGTGTTTTTTGTGTGTGCATGAAGCCCACAGCATCAATTCAGAGAAGGAATGGGAGGAAATCAAAGCTATTCTCTACAAAGGGAATAACACATCAGGGCACTAGGAACAGAAAGTCATCTGATAATAGTCCTGTGTCAGAGAAGTCCAATGTACACTATATATGAGCATAAATCTGATGAAAGCTTCTTTTTTTCATAATGAAACACATATTTGTATGTGAAGGCGGCCAGCAGGGGGGCAGAGTTGCAAGACGATGATTGAACATGATTGAAACCACTTTATCAGGGGTAATATTCAGAAGGATATATGAAACCTACACAAACACTTCATCACTAATATAACCCACACAAATATTTAGGGCTTATATCAACATGAAACAGCTGTCATAATGACTTTCGCCAATTTGACATAAAAGTTGTAACGAGTTTTGTTTTAAATAAATAAGGAACCTTTGTTCATATATCCCTTTTCTAAACCTTAGGTACAAAGGTCCTTAGTTCTAAATAATCCATAACCCTTCACATGTCTTATTAAAAAATGAGGGGCATTCAAACAACCTGGGAGATGTAAAGAAAACCTGGCATTTACCCAGGCACGGTGGAGCCCACTGCAGTCACCCTGGGAAATCTACAGACGAGACGCATCTGTCTGTGGGAACTGTACAGTACCCACAATCATTCATGAACACCACTTGGACATTCAGCTGGGAGGCACATCCCCCATAAAGTCCTTACCTCACTTTATGCTGGCACATGTTGGGCCATTAAAGGAGAATGCTGATCATGACTCCAGCATACTGAGAAAACTTTCTATCCTCATGGTATCCAAGCACAAGTGAAACACTGGGATAAGTAGATTTTATGAAGAAATGGTTTGTTTTTTAATAGTTGTTTTTTCTCTTGTAACTGTGGTCTGTCCCAGGTTGACTTGAATGTCCCTTGAACAATAAAACAAACAACAATAGTATGATGCAATATGATTAATTCATCTTCTATACCACTTATCCTGTATACAAGGTTGAGGGGGGGCCTGGAGTCTATCCCAGGAGACTCACACACACTATGGGCAATTTGGGAACACCAATTATCCTAATCTGCATGTCTTTGGACTATGGGAGGAAACCAGAGTTGTTGTTGTTAGCCTTTCAGCTGCTCCCATTGAGAGTTCCATACAACAATTTGGCACAGGTTTGATGCCCTTCCTGATGCAACCCTCCCATTTTATCTGGGCTTGGGCATTGGCTGGGAATCGAACCTGTGCTTTCCACATGGTTGGCGAGAACTCCTGTGCCACTGAGCCACCAATGCCCCAGGAGGAAACCAGAGCAGCTAGAGGAAACCCACCAAGCACAGGGAAAACATAAACCCAACACACACAGACCAGAAGCAGAAATCGAACCCTCGATCCTGGATGAGCGAGGCTACAGTGCTAATCACTACTCCACTGTGCCGCTGAAAATTATACAATTAAATTAAATATGTATACAAATTATAATAAGAAAAAGTATAATATAATACTATTACTACTACTACTAATAATAATAATACTACGAGTTATTAAAGGCCAGTTTGTAAAAAGGCATTCATTAAAGATGCTAAATCTGATCACTAAATATCATTAAGTACAGACTAATACAGAGAACAGCAGCGCAGACAGCAAACACACAGTCCCTTTTCAATTTGGCTTAGTCTCTGAAATAACCATAACCCAATTGTTGGAACACCTAAGAGACTTCGCATTATAAAATGGAGATGGCAATTTGGAAAAGTATCAAGGAACTTTTTTGTGTAATGTCTGGTACTTGAGTACCAGAAATTTATAACAAATCTAAAATAATGCCTATGAGCAGTGAGTTAAGGTGAGGATTGAGGTGCTTTCTGTGCTTTCTGTGTTTTCAGGAGAAGACCAGCTGCTGCCATTTGGACTTATGGGAGATGAGGGAGAGATAATTAACTTAACTAAGGGAGCAAATAAATGCAAAAATATAGTCATATAAATATGTAAAATAGACAGAAAGGCAGACAGACAGACACATGACTCACTCACTCACTCACTCACTCACTCACTCACAAATGGAAATATATTGTTCCAGGTGACTATTCACAATTATAAAACATACTACAGCAAAGAATGTGTGTAAGGCTATTACAAGGGGATGGTTATATGTAAAGTTATGCAGAAAAACTATTATTTACAAAAGAGAGGACATACTGTACATACACATATATGTAATAAATACTATGATACGTTGTAAATTATTAAGCAAGGTGGATAATCTAAGAACTGTTCATCAAGGACGCTTTCATGAGATAGACAGTAGTTTATTCAATGAACAGTGATTCTATATAACTGAACATATGTTCATGTAAATACATTAAACAACTGTTCTTTGATGTGCATCAGTAAGATATTGATAGATTATTAACAAAAATAATGAATGTAAATGATCATATTAAAGTAAGGTGAATAAATAAAAAGTACATTAAGAAGCATCCTTATAGCGTGGCAATAAATTATATATACTGTATAAAATAAAATAAAAAAGTACCATGGGTATGGTAGGTATGGCCATAGGTATAGTAATGTTGTCAGATCCCGCTTCTGACACAAAGGAGAGTTAATGTACAGTGTAATGGCACTTGGCAGAAAAAAAGTAGCATTCTTCGTCACAGCTGAGCTGAAGAATTGTCTCATTAAAGGAGAAGAGCTTGAGAAGATAAATGATGGCATCATGGACTCCAATTTGACAGTGATGGGTAAACTGTAGTGGAAGATGCTAACCTGAGGTCTGACATGGGCCAACACTAAACTCTCCAGAGCCTTCCTTTTGTGAGATGTACTGTAAGGGCAACTATTCTGTAGTCATTAAGGGTGGATAGAGATGACTTCTTGGGGACCAGAACAAGGCAAGAAGCACAAGAACCCTTGAGTTGCAGTGTAAAAGACTTAATTTACCCATAATGCTTATGGCTGTTGAGGGAAAATAATCATCCTAAATTGGAAAAAAATTAGTGTAGTCACAGTAGACATCTGTGCAGATCTTGTATGATGATTGGTTCGACAACCATTCCATAAAGTCTTCCCAAGCAAATCCCAAATACTTACGATGAGGGCCAATTTATGTGTAAAATTTATGTGTGCCATTGCTCAGCTGACAAAATTTTATTACTGCATATTTTTTCTGAGCCTAGACTTGACCATTTGAAGCAACCTTTCTTTATGCACTCTTTTTCTTACCATGGCATGTCTATCACTCTGCAAATAATAAAACAGATCACATAAAAGTAATCAGACCACATTACCTTTTCCATTTTTTTTTAAATCATTCCTTATGCGCTCTAACATGAAGCATTTCTCTCTGATAAGCTTCACTAATAACAAATACACAGCTGTTGAGCCACAATCATTTTAGTTCCTTTGGGTGCTATGGTTTGTGAGGGTAACTCTTTTCAGTTAGATACGTGACTTCCAGTTTGGTTAAATTACTCACAAATCCCGAATGTCCACTGATAAATGAACAAAGAATGAGGAACTGGGCATGGCATAATGATGGGAGGGGTGAATGAGATTACAGCTACAGCTGCCAGTTAAGCAGGAGATTTTTTTTTCCTGTATATTCTTTGCCTACCAAGTGTACATGACAATTTTCTTAGACACTTTACCAGAGGTGGCAGAAGTACTGTATACTGTACAAATTCAATACTCAAGTAAAAGTACAAGTACTTACCTAAAAATGCACTCCACTACCAGTAGAATTTATTCTTCCATTTTTTACTTCAGTTGTGCTCTAAGATGTACTTTAAGTTCAAAAGTACAAGTACTCCACAAAGAAACAGATTTCTTCCTGGATATCTCTCCAACCAAGTTACAGTATTTTAAACACAGTTGACGTTGATGATGAAGTCTAGTAGATGTTAAGTAAAAGTATAAAATGAATGGTGAGCAGCATTGCTGGTGTATTTAATTACTGCTCTGGATAATGCAAGTAGTCTACACAATATAATATGGGAATACTTAGAAGAATATAGAAAACAATTAGAATAAATAACATGCCAAAAGCCGGTAATCATATTCTTGCTATAAAAAAACGATGTTAATACTGGCAGGAAATACAAACCGGATGCGTAAGAGCTCACAACTGTTTTGCTCAGTACAGTATGTTAGCTAGCAAGATCACTTCTTGTAAAGAGCCAGAAGAATCCTCAGCTCAGACTTGTGGGATTGCCCAGGTAACTGTCAATCATTTTGTTATGCTAAGCAATCTGCACTTTCATAATGACATGCCAGTCATTTCTGTAAACTTGGACGGCTCGGACTGTTTTGTTCCTGTACTTTCCACATGGGCTGTAGCTCAGTCATGATAATAAGCAGCCATAGAGGTATAACAGCAGGAGCCAATTTAACAATCAAATCAATCAATCAATCAATCAACCAATCAATGAAGAAATAAATGAATACATAAATAAATAAATGAATTAATTAATTAATGAATGGTTCTTATCAGCCCTTCTTAAGGCACCACTCTACAATTCTTAAAACATTTAACCCTTCAATTTAGTGGTTATGTCAACAATCTCTCATATAAAATGTACATGTAGATGTATAGAAGATTATTCACCCTGTTATGTGTTTATTTTTGATTAGATTAATTAATAATAAGTGCTCGACAGGATGCGTGAGGCACAGACAGGCAGTAGTGGAGGAAAAAATAGTGCTCTTTATTTACAGATTTAGTGTCACGTGCATTAAAAGGGGAGGAGGGAGTCTGAGTGTAGAGGTTTGGATATGTGCAGAAATGGGCAGGAGCAGTTGGTTGTCGCACATGGCAGCCATATACTGTGGCAGCTTGAGGCAAAGAAGTGGAAGTGTTTGTTGATGGTTAGAGTGGTTGTTTCTCGGTGGGTGAGTGTAATGCTTCCCAGAGTGTCAGAATTTGGGGAGGAGAGCACACCTGAGTTGCATGCACAGACCAATTGTCTGTTGGTGGCCTTTTATAACTGTGCAACAGCTGCCGATGGTGCGGTGAAATAGCCTGCCAGCTGAGGAAAGTTTCATGGCCCAGGCCATTTTCTGTGCTCTGTGCTGCTGGCCATGGTGCTGAATTACGCATTGTGTTTTACCTTTTCTTGATAAGTGAGGAGTGGCATGATGTGTGTGTGCAGGCTCTAAGTCTGCTGTCACAGGGGCATTAAAGTCAAACCGGGACCTTTGCATCTAAGAATAGCTTTTATCCTGACGTCTGAGAATAAGTGTGCACAGATATGAAAGTAAAAACTGCTGTGATCCCTCGAGGAATGACTCCACAAGACCTCTGAGGGTGTGCTTTGATATCTAGTACCAGGACATTAGCAGTAGATCCTTTAAGTGCTATAAGTTGCAAGGTGGGACCTCCATGGATCAGACTTTTACATTCTACAGTATGTGTGCTCAATCAGAATGAGATCTGGGGGAATTTGGAGGCCAGATCTACAGCTTTGAACTTTTTTGCCTGTTACGCCCCATACACAGCAGGCTTGATGAATTGTGGATTTCCACAATCCTGTCACCAATTTATATAACTAATAATTAATTCACCTTGGGGCGGGGTTAATGTTATGGCTGATTATTATATTCAAATAATTAAATAACAAATGTTTTGTTTCGAATGGCATTTTTCACACAGTTTTTTTTTTTTATCCCAGGTGGGACAATCTGATCAATTCATTATGTAGGCTTGACCAGTCCATATATCTCAGTATATGGTTCCATTAGAACCCCAAAATATTAACCTATATGCAGTGTTCCGTCTAAATTTAGCCCTTAGCAGTAGTAGATTTATTATTATTATTATTATTATTATTATTATTATTATTATTATTATTATTATTATTATTATTATCAGCAGTAGTAGTAGTAATTAGTTGCTTTAGAGTTAAGGATCTGCCCACAGCAACACTCCTTTGCCAACATTCCTACAATTTCATACAACATTTGTCTTCACACTTTAATTTAACTGGATAGATTGAGTCAGTTCATTGCATAGCCATGCTTTATGCTCTGTTCATTATGTTTGATGTAATGAATGCTTTTATTGTATTAAACATTATACATATGCAATCTCACACTCACTGCCTGAATTACTCAATGACTGTAAGTTCACAGAACCGGCATCTCATGTGTTGGTAACTGAGGATGCACTGAGTGTGCTGGGTAACCAAATGCCTCGGTTACTTTTGTGAATACTTGATCGAGTATCATTTGATTGCTTCCTTTTTTCTTAGTTGGTTCCTTCCACTTGTACATTGGCCTGGGCATGATAGCCAGAGGTCATACTTATTGTTACTTTCAGCTTCTTCATGAAGTCTTTCCACACATGAGAGGTGAATTGTGTTCCTTAGTCACTTACAATATCTTCCAGTTAGCCAAAGTATTGGAAGATATAATTGAACATTTGTTGTGAAATTTCAAGGTCTGTGTTTAACTTGGGTAATTGTATGATGCAGCACAACTACAGATCAATAATTACCCAGACAGCAGTTTTCCCTTGGAAGGTTGGAAGATCAGTCATGAAGTCTAGAGCAAAAAGCTGCAGTTTATCATGATCCAGTGCTGGGGCTCCATACATGGACAGCAGAAGCCGGAGGCTTAGACAGAGTTCATATTACAATAAACAGACCAAATAGTTAATTGAAGACAGTTGGAACAGTTTAAAAGTCGCAGCAGATAGAACAAATCAGACACAGGGAAGAACTACAATTCATTCCTGTCAGATCTGTCCATAGAACTGCTGCTCACTAGATATTTATTTTTGTTCCATACCATTCTGTGTAAGCTCTAAAGTTAAATGTGTCAAACCCAGATCAGAAGTTCTAAATTGCTCAAAATAGCACATACTGTATGCATTAATCTTAACCGAAACTCATGGTTTATTTATTATTTATTGTATTTTTGTTCACTGATAACTGTTAACATTTTACTTACTATTACGGTACTAATTTACTTATGTTATCTTAAGGTAAAACAATTAGTAGCCATATCAATTATTATTTCATTTTAAGTTTTCATTTTATGTTAAGCTTATGTAATTGATTAGACTTTGCAAACCTCTTGGGGCTTTTTTTTTTTTTTTTTGAGAGAGATCACCATCTTTAATTAGGTGCTTCCATAATCTTGCAGTTTTTGTCTATTAGGCAATACATACAGTATACTATAGAGGTGTCCATGATGAAGCATAAAGCTACAGAATAAATGCATCTTCCATATCAGACACAACAAAACACAAATCTCAAAGCAAAAATGTACTAATACTGTACTATATACTACTACTATACAGTACTGAACTACTACATGTTACCCCTCTAATAGCTTTATTACTACAGGACTGTATACTGTTATGACAAAGGCCAAGGTTTTCAAACTGGTTTCTCATGTACACTGTGTAGGGAGCAGCTCATGGAATATTTACACAAACAAAGCCAGGGGTCTGAGGAAGGCTATGGCCCTGTGGTTGGTACAACCTTCAAAGAAAATAAGGAAAGGCCCAGAGGATTTATACAGCACTGGAGCATTGTCTCTGAAAAACAGGAACACTGCTGGGGAAGAAACACCTTGATTTAAAATTCAGTTACAATCTCAGTCAGTGCAAAGGCAACCAGCACCCACGAACAGAATGAGAAACAGAGGGGAGCTGGGAAAACTCACAGCTATAAAATTTCAATTACAGTCATTTACTCAGCATAAATCTTACGATTTGCTAGGTTTGGAACGCTGTAAAAAGACGATGGGGATTAGATATGTAGATGCGTTTTGTGCATTTGAACTGGTGACTTTGTATACTGAAATCAAAACTGCATATTGCCGGAAAGCACACTCATGCATATCATTGCATTTTATTTGTTTCCCCTCACTGCTCAGCTGCCACAGTGGTGGTGAAATATGATTGCAATATTTTTTATTACAGTGTTATTTTTGTTTTGTGTTGCTGCTTTTTAAAAACATACAGTAAATGCTGTTACCTTAACACACATTTACTTCTGATGAATTCCTTGAAAAGTTTTGTAAAGATTGTCTTGCAATGAATAATAGATTAAAGAGAGTGTGCAGCTTCATGCATGGTTTAAATACATCCATCTGAAGAAAAACTGTTGATGAATTTTAATGCACATAAGTGGAACTAAGAACAGTTTATGGTGAGTAGGAAAATAATCTCACTCCATGAGTAGCAATGAAGCATTTCAGGGAATTGTCATTGTTTCATTACTAAATTAAATAAAAACAGAAATATAAGACAAAGCAGATAAGAAACTTTAGCACTTGATTTACAAAAGAAAAGCCTTTTTTTCCCTATGTACAGTACTAAATTAACAATAGTTTCAAATGTCAAGGATTTTTCTGAGCACAATAATTAATCCAAATTTACCCAGTGAGCCATCAGCTAGAGAAGTATACAGGAATATTCATTTGTCAACAATATTGAAAACCTTACGAACTCCTGTTAAACTGGTGTGGGCATGATAACGTTTGCAAGTGTGTAACAGAAGAAAGGCGCAAGTCAAGGAACCCTTTAATAAACACTGTAAATTCAAAGCAAAAACAGGAACAGCAACAAAACAAAGATTTGGCAAGTTTTCAAGTAAGCTGATGGCCACACATAGAATCACTTAAATGAAATATGAATAGCATATCACTGTTATATTAAATGACATTAATTGAATATGAATTGCTTTACAGAAGCCAATTTGCTAACCTATTCAAAGGTCCGCCAATTTTATGGTTTTATGTCATCTGTATACTCTGAGGTCACAATGGAAAGAATAACCCTTTGAAAACTATACACTTAAATGTGGTAGCAACTTTGACATTACCTTGCATCTTGTCAGTTCTCTTTTATAGACCACCGCTCTAGCTCTTTAACACGGAAATGAGACAACTGCGGTTAAAACACAATGTTACATGCATAGACTGGAGGCAGACTGAATTACAATTACCAAGCTTTTTTCACCTGCAGTGCAGAGCTGCACCACTGAATGAAAACAGACACTTAAACACATCACATTATATACAAGGACATGAGCTGTTTTACTCATACAACTTGGATATTTGTGAATATATACATTCTGGTGTTTATTTTGTACTATATTTATAGTTATTATGAAGAAATAAAGTCAGGTAAAATTATTTATGGACAGTTTAAGTCAACAAACTTAAAGCTTAAGTCTATTTAATGTCAAATCTATTTATTGATAAATAGTAACTTTTTTCAAAACCTCACTCCTAAATAAAAGTTCTAAAATGTAGCGAAATTAAATCCGAGTAACTATATTCTTCAAAGATAGTAGTACTTTCTTGCCATTTTACATAATGCATTTATGGGAAATATTTAAATGTAACCAGTTACACTAGCATTACGTAAAATTATGTAGAACTACAAAAATTATTTAGTTAAAAATCACTTAAAATGACGTGAGAATGTTTTAAACGGACAGTGGTACTTTAATACATTAATACTGTACATTTATATAATTTTACATTGATAACGTGCCTTCACTAAAAAACACAACATTTTAAGTCCTGTCTAAATGCTCTGGGATTCTAATCAATCATAAATGAGAACTTAATGAGAATTAGTTTGAGAGACAAAATCTCCTAACCTCGTATAAACTTGCTATCAGATTTGCTATCATTCTCTTTATTCTTTGTCAATTTAATTTGCAATTTACATCTAGAAACACGGTTGCCAGGCGTCGCCGCCATAGAGGCAATCAGCATGGACACAATGCACCCAGCGGCATGTCTATTTAAGGGTCCTGACACCTGTGCATTCCATGCAATCATTAGGTCGCACGGGTAAAGGTATCAGGGCCAAAGACAAAGCATACTTTGAAGATAAACAACAAAGTCAAAAGACCCAGCAACAAGCCGGCGAGACAGAGTGAAAAAAGAAGCAGCATGCAGTGCAATTGCTCTGAATTTAAGTATTGAAACACAAGACACATAAATCTTCGGTATGGGCGACTGCCCAGAGAGGATATAAGTTTATTTTTTATTTCTAGAGCCCCGTCTGCTCTCGTGCCAAAGGTGGAGCTCTGTTTATTTTGTGTTTTCAGTTTTCTTTTGTTTCACTTTTAGTTCACTAATTAATAATCCCACATTATCTCCAAATGGGAGTATCTTCCCATGCGTGTCATAAGCACTCTCACAGCCTCCTATTTTGTTAACCCCGTCAGAAGCCCTGTGTATGGGCTCTATAAATATTATTACATCTTGTGGTGCGGCTCTCCAATCCGCACCACATAACAGAATGATCACACAGCAATGTGACACAGCGGACGGCCTCAGTCACACTATGGCTTAGACGTCACACCGAGCAAATCTTGTTTCTGATAACCCGGGTGCCAGAATAAAGAGTAGTGCTGGAGTTCCCCTGGCTACAATGTCACAACCCTAGCATCGACTGGCTACTGGGATGCAAACCCATGTTGAATGCCCATCCAAAACCAGTTTTCACCTCACATCTCAAAGAGGTTATGTTAATGGAAATGTTATAAGTGGACAGAATGACCCTTTGGACCACTCAGTATGTCCGTGCCTTGGAACGGCACCAATCAATTGTTTAAAAGCCGACAGGTCTTCGACCATACATTCAGCCATGTTCTTCGACACAAATGTATGAAGGCTAGAGTAAAAGGACCAGTGACTTCTTCTTCCTGAGGCAGGAACAAGGGAGGTTCCCGACATGGGGAAAGAGATGTGGGCATATTTGATCTAGGGTGGGAGTCCATTTGAGTCCAAATGAGGGGATGAAGTGTGCAGCTTTTGAAAAGCGATTCACTATCCTGATTTAGGGAGCCCAGTGACCAAATCATGGGCAATGTCAGACCCTGGTCTGTAATTGATCAGGAGAAGTCTGAGAAGGCCAGTGGGAGGCTTGTTGCTGGCAATGACTGCATGAAGAACACAGAACTGATCTCCAAGAATAAACCTAGGTCAAGGTTGGGTGGCTATGGAGCTATAGTCTGGGATAAACCGCCTAAAGGTCCATTTGGTTTATTGGAGATGGCCAGTCAGTCACTATGTTCAGCTTGGCAAGGTACATTTGGAATTTAGTTGGTGCAATGATGAAGCCAAGAAAGGAGGCCGTGCTCCAGTGGAACTTACATTTCTCTGCTTTGACAAAGAACTGGTTTTCTAAGAATGTTTGGAGTACCTGACACACATGCAAAGATCAGGATATCATCCAAATAGATAGATCCAAGACGAAAATGTCGATGAATTTCCTGAGCATGTTGTCGACCAGAGCCTGAAACTGCTGGTGCATTGGCTAGTCCAAACAACATGACCAGGTTTTCATAGAGGATCACCCTCTCTGATTCTGCCCAGGTGGTATGCACTCCAAAGGTTTAGCTAAGAATGGACTTGGGCTGCTTGCAGGAGGTAGAAAGCTGTAGACATTAGAGGAAGGAGGTAGATGTTCTTTGTGGTGATGTTGTTGAGACCCATGTAATCAATACATGAATGAAAAGTTTTGCCCTATTTTGGCCACAAAGAAGAAGCCTGCCCCGGCAGGTGACGCTGATGGTTGAATGATTCTGGTGCCTGAAGGTCAGTGTGGAGCAAAAGAGATGACACAGAAATTATTAAACACCATATTGAGATTGTCATACTGTAGTTGTGCGGAACAGTGGAGAGGTTGAGGAACTCTTCCAACATGCTAGTGGCCAGTGTAGGGCAGAGGGCTGGTTTTAGGCAAGAGGCTAGACAAAAATATCCAGGTCAGATCCAGAATCAACGACTGCATGAAGAACATAGGACTGATCGCCAATGATGAACACAACGCGGAGGCCTCTAGGTGATTGCTTTTGAAATGGTCCCTCCAGTGTCCCTAGACTCAATGTAGCGGCCTTACATAGGCACAGATATCCGGTCTGAATGCAGTAGAGGCAAGCAGCTACCTGAATTCAGTATTGTTGCTCTTCCTGTGACATGACATTTGGGTTCACCCGATCTGCATGGGTTTTGTTGGAGTGCTGGCTATCATAGGAGAGGTGATGAGTCACTAATTGGTCTTTGACAGATTCAAAGAGCGCATTCAGGAATGTGTCATACAAGGCCTGAGTGTCTTACTAGCGGCTGTCAAGGGTCAGAACTCGATGGTGTACTCGTAAGCAGATCAGGGACCTTGATGAAGCGCCAGTAGTTGCCTTGCCACCTCCCTGCCTGAATAGGCAACACCCTCTTCCGTCAAGTCAAAGTCAACTTTATTGTTGATTCTGCTATGTGTACAGTACATACATATAGAGAATTGAAATTACGCTACTCTCAGTCCTCTTACAAACAGCAATAAGCAATAATAATCCCCTGAAGGTGGAACACCAAGGGTCATTGGCATCCCAGACCATTGTTCTCCGTTCTCCATTCTCTCCCTGTGAGATAGGTGTTGATATATGCCACTCTAGACTCCGTGGTGGGAATTGTTCCAAAATGCCCTTAGTGTATAATTGGGTGTGTGACTGTGTGGGCTTGTTGGCACCCCATCTAGGGTGTATACTATCCTGTGCCCTTCCTAAAATACTGTAGGCTCCAGGCCCCCTATAACCCTAAACAAGATAAGCAGTACACATGATGGCTGGATCTTTTTATTATAACCACTAACCTGTCAATTTAAAATGAACATAGTAAGTGAACATGGTAAGTGTTACTTACAATGGCTGATGGGAGATATAGTCTAGCACCTTACTGGTGCTTCTCTGACAGTTCCCACTATAAAATGCATTTCCTGGCACAGAAACATATCTCTACAAAGCTTAGCAACGTCCCTCAAAACACAGGGAGGGAGAGCAAAGTTCTCTGTACTATGGGCAGATAAGAGCCAACACCACAAGGCAAGAAGGGGAGCAATGTCACTGACAGAGCAGGGAATCGAATTCTCAGGAAGGAGGGAGTCAGGGTAAAATTCATGGAAGGGTAAGAATGGGTTATGTTGTTAAAGGGTGTCTAGTAAGCGGTTACTACCTCATTACTGGGTCAGTGGCAGTGGTGGAATGTAATGAACTGTATTTACCTAATTTATTAACTTTTTCACATATTTGTACTGTGCTTGAGTAGATTTACTGTAAGCATCTATACTTCTACTCCACCATTCCACCATAATCCTACTTCGCATTGCACTGCTGGTTTTAATTGGACCCTTAATGTATTTTGCCAACAGGCAACTAAAGCAAAACAAATAAGATAGCAAATTTTAAAAATGATTCATTTAGATTTCTGTAAGTTTTTGTGCCCCCCAGAAGAACAATTTGCTTTCAAGAGTTTGCCATCAAATAAAAAATATATTGAAGTATGTTATATAGGAGCAATTCCCCCACCTTGTCTGGTTTAATAGATGGTCAACTGACCATCAATATTTTGAGATGGCCTGAGCTCCATAAATTCTGAATAGCCTTTCTATGTGGCATACAGAGAGATTGGCCATTTGGTCAAATTCCATAATCAACAGATCTGCACACCTCACATTTGAAAAACTCTAATACCTCTATCTCACCTACGTGGTTTAATTAAACATGTTTAATTTTTTTGTTGGTCCTCGTGGAAGCTCGCGGACCTCGCAGAATTTGCGGAAGGTTAGTCGGTCACTCGCGGCGGCTCACAGTGCTTAACATCGCTTCTCACCACGAGTCAACCCGCATAGGTGAGATAGGGGTATACCGTAACAGCTAGGGTTTTTTTTGGGGGGGTCCCTATTTTAAGGGAGTCACAGCACTTATCTTACCTACTTAATCAACCAACTGTCATTGGTCAACAAAACTGCTAAATCTATACATCTAATAAAACTGTAAAGTTGGCGTGTCTGTACATTGAAGATATTTACTAAAAATCTAATGGGTGGGACACAAGATGAGTAATAGAACACATCAAGATTGTTTTTGGAATTTTCGTCTGTTTGTTTGTCTGTTTGTAGTGAACAAATTTTGTGGTTTTCACAGGTGTATTTGGCCGAGCTTGAGGTAACATATAGGCATCGTTTCATCAAAATCGGCCCACAGAAAGAGAAGATATGCTACTTTGAAATTTAAATGGAAAACATTTTTATATAATAAAAAATAGATTTTGAAAAAATCATTAGTTCATCTCAAAATTTAACAGATGGCACTGTATTTTTTTCTTTTACGTACATGCTTATGACCGTATAACCGTAATCTCATACCTTCAATCCACGCACATCACATAAAGATTTTAGTTAATTTTAAAATTTAACAGATGTACATTGTACATTTTTAAAACACGCTTATGAGTGCATTTAAATTTTCACGCGAACAAAGTCGCGGTGCATCTAGTATTTAAATATACAAACGAGAAGACTCTGTAAGTTTGGCTTTCATGAAGAGCAATTGAGAGCATTTCAGAGTTGGCGCTCATCTCTAGTGTAGACCTCTGGGCCATGACCTTTTCCTGTGTGCTGATTCAGCCAGTTCTTTGTTGACTCCAGAGTCACTCAGTCTTTTGTTTTCAAAAAATTATAAATTTTCGAGAATTTATTTTTTCCTTCGATCTTTTTGTGCCGCTTCCAAATTTTGTACACTTTGGGGTGTAATTACATCTTCGCTTTATTTTAATTTCTATTATATTTTTGTTTTTCTTAACTTTTCTAACTTTTTAACTGTCTGCATGCTTCAACAAAGTGATGCCTCGAAAAGCAGTATGCCAGCCGAACTATGTCATATCGCCACATATGGTCATATATGTCACTTTGCCAAATTGCCAAAAATTATTACTTTTAAATTTTCAAAGTATTTATAAAAATTAAATGTTTACCAACTATTTGAACTGCTGCTCCACACTGAAAGTCAACAAACTATAACCCGGGTCAAGTGGTTTAACTCAGCAGTAAGCCATTGTCCTCTGTGTATGTGGATGTGTGACTGTGAATGTGTGCCATTGCCTATAGTGTAAGTACAAACAAACAAACAAATAAATATGAGGACAAAAAGGTTAATGTATATGCCTTTCTTTAAATAAGAATCAATATGGAGTTGAGAACACTCTCTTCTTGTTAAAAACCAATGATAATTAGAGACAGAGGCCTCAGTCTTTACCATTATTTCACATATCAGTTTGATTCCTTTTAGAAATGATCTTAGGTCACCACTGAGATTAAATTCTTCACTCCCTTATTGTTCATTAAGCAATTAAGGAATCACACTGTATACTTTCTGACCAAAGCAAATTTTCCATAATGTTAACTTTAGAATTTACATAAATCAAGATGTTATGTTAGTCTTTTTGTCATTTTTTGGGACTATGAACTTGATTCAAAAATCAAAACGTTATAATATTAATGTTAACTAGCTCATTTCAATGTGCGTAAACTGAACTTTGAGCTACAGTAGTAGTCAACTTCTTGTTCAAATGCCAACACAGGCCATTGAGGATAGTAAATATGTTTGGGTTGTGCACTGTCTGCTTTATCTTTTTTACTGTTCAAACTTAAATAAGGGTTAATGGCTGGTCATTAGAGTGTCTATTGCTTTTCGATCTTTATTTATACATATAGAAATCCAGATTTGAGAATTGTGTATAGAGGTTATAAACTGGTATAGCAAGCATAACAGCTTTCTCCAACCAACATGTGTATTTCATGTCACTTGTTACACAAAGCAACTGTATTTCTGGGCTTACAGTATACTGGTACTGTACATAAATAACCTAGACTACATACCTCCTTGATGGCCATAATAAACACCTATGTTATGGGCTCCTTTATGACATGTACTTTATCACACATTCACATTTTAATGTGAATGTTCCCTGCTTATAAATGAAATATTTACTATCTAACAGTATGTGCTTCCACTCATAGGCAGCAGCACCCAATCTGGTGTATTACATATCTCTTGAGTTTTGTAAAGTTTTTAAGTTTTTTATTTTCTTATATAGTGCTTTTAACAATGGTCATTGTCTCAAAGCAGCGTCACAAAAATGAAAGAAATTTTTTAAAAGAAAATTTATGGAATTGTGTATGTTTGAGAAAAATGTGTCTAGATAATAATGAGATGAATGAATGAATGATGAATGAAATGTCTCTGATGAACAAGCCAAGTGTGATGGCAACAGTGGCAAGGAAAAACTCCCTGAGATGGCAATAGGAAGAAACCTTGAGAGGAACCTGACTCAATCAGGGAACCCA
>JAQQZT010000013.1:7993583-8009143 GCA_030068275.1 Clarias platycephalus | reverse complement strand
CCACTTCTCACGTGTACACCACTTTGTATTGGTCTTTCACGTGGAATTCCAATAAAATTGATTCATGTTTGTGGCTGAAAAGTTCAAGGGGGCCGAATACTTTTGCAAGCCACTGTACCTGGAGCAGTGGGAGTTGGGTGCAAATTGTGATGTCCAGTCACCACCAAATTTTATTTGAAATAAAACACTCAAGATGTGAATGAAGTCAAAACTTCCAGCTTTAATTCAAGGGGGTTGACAAAAGTGTAGCACTAACCATTCAGACATTACAGCCATTTTCACACACGCGCACCCCAACTGTCTGGATCCTGGAACCCATGGACATGACCATATGCTGAGTTTCCTCCCTTGAGATGCTTTTCCAGGCCTTTACTGCAGCTTCCTTCTGCTTGTTTGTGGATTTCTTTTATGCCTTAAGTCTTGCCTTCAGTCTAGTAGGTTAAAAACATGCTCTATTGGATTGAGATCAGGTGACTGACTTGGCCAGTAAAGAATATCCCTCTTCCTTGCCTTGAGTAGTTATCAAGCTCTTGGGTAGTTATCAGTGCATGTTTGGGGTAATTATCCATTTGCAATATGAAGCAGCTTTTGAATCGACTGAATCTAAAAAGAGAGTATAGGTCTATACACTTCAGAATTCCTCCTGCTACTTTTCATTAGTCAGATCATCAATACCAGTGATTCCATTCCTTTGGCAGCTGTATACACTTATACCATAACACTGCCTCTACCATATTTGATAGAGGATGTAGCATGGTTTGGATCATGGTTTGGATCTTTCTCCTTACTTTTCTCTTTCTATCATTCTGGTATGCTAATATACTGTCATTTTCATTGGCCCAAAGAATATGACAAAGTGTATTGTTGCCATTCTATTCTTGAGCATTACCTTTGGTTTGAACCTTGTTCTGAACTGTATCCTTACTCCGTCTGTTGTCTGTACTTTGTAAAACCCTCTATTGACTGTTGGTCTTGACAATGGCATGCCTACCTTCTCCACAGTGTTCTTGTGCTAGCTGTTGTGAAAGGGTTCTTCTTCCCTATGGACAGAATTCGGAAGTCATCCACTTTAGTTGTCTTCTGTTTAGGTGTCAAACACTTTATATATAACTTAATATAACATTTTGAACCACATCTAGCCCTTTTATCTGCTTGATTATTCATGGAGTAACTAAAGAACAGGCCTTACCTACCCATGATTGCGCAGAAAATCACTGCATGTTGGTTATGTTGGTATAGATCATACTAGAAAATAACCAGAAGTGTCCCCCTTGAAGTGTTAAAGCAAAGATTGTGTTTTTTTTACTTCATTTTTTTTCAAGAGTCGATATCCAAATGATTCTGGCAGACCAAAGTACTAACTTTGTCTACACTGTTGAAGCAGGTTTACCAGCTATTAGGCATCAAGAGTGTGCAGACCTCCACTTATCATCTACAGATTAATGGGTTGACCAAGCACTTTAACCATTTCTTAAACAAATCCTCTGTAAGTTTATGAATGACACTGTTTTGGATTGGCATCTGTAGCTACCTTACCTCCTCTTTGCCTACAGGGAAGTGCCCTAGGCCTCAACCGATTTCTGGCCTTTTGAACTCCTCTATAGGACTCTGCATGGACATAGAGTCCATTGGTCAAGTGTCTGTGGTCCTTCACTATCTTCCTGGCATTGATCCAGCACTGCTTGCTATAGAGGGAGAACAGGTCAGGGAAGTCAGTGCAGATGATGCACTTAGCTGAGGCACAACATTGATAAAGAGACTGAAATATACCAGTGGAAGGTTTACCTGGTGGTAAGTTGCTTTGCACCCATTCTGCTTTACAATTCATCACATCCAAAGGCACTGTTTCCATGACAAGGATGTCACTTCAGATTATCAGTCTTACTGTGCTAGTGAGGACGTTAAAGGGGAGGTGATTGTGATGCCACACATGCTGCCACACCGCAGTTCAGTACACCCAGTCAGGGTCATGAAAAATAGAAGATATGACCGTCAACACCCTTAACAAAAGTAAGCCTCAGAAGGTCATCAAACAAAAGGGTTAACTGTTTACACATTGCTACATCGAAATATATTAATGCTTCATATTATTTGGAAATCAAGGCCAAATTTGAAGGAAGAGTGGAAGAGACATAGAATCCCATAGAATCCAAGTCCAGTATAAGTTTCCAATCGGCGATGATTTGGGGTGCCAGGTGCCGTGTTCAATTCAATGTTATTTATTTAACCCTTTTACCAATGGACATTATCTGAAAGCATCAGAATTTGTAATTTTTTTCATTTATTTATTTTTAAATAAAAAAATATGGGGCATGCAGTTTGCATGTTCTCCACATGCTTGTTAAGTTTGCTCCGGGTACTCTGGTTTCCTCCCACAGTCCACATTTCCAAATTGCCTGTAGTGTGTGTTTGTGTGAGGTGGCGCCCTGTGGAACCCCTGTCCAGGGTGTACGCCACCTCATGCCCCCCAGGTTCCTGGGATAGGTTCCAGGCCCTGTGAACCTGTACACGGGATAAGCAGTATATAAAATCAATGAATGAATTAAGATTCAATTATTTGAGCACAGTGAAAATATCTTTTACTGCAGTTTGGAAACTGGGGTCAGTGCGCAGGGCCAGCCTGGATACAGGGCCTTGTTCAAAGGTTTAACAGTGGCAACTTGTCTGTCCTGGGGCTTAAACCCCCAGCCTTCCATTCAGTAACCCAGAGCCTTAACTATTTGAGCCACCACTGCCCCCAAATGAATGAATGAAAGAAAATTATGCATATTCATTTCATAATAATCAATCCTTCAGTATTGCTAGTTTAGATAACAAACAGAAATATACCAAGAGAAATGTGTGACTACACAGGATAATGAAGGATCAATTCATCATCATGATGAAATGCTTATTTTGGCAACAGATTAACCTATCAAAGAAAAATATGAATTGAAATAATTTTCTGTATATGCAGGACTTTTGAAATGGTTATCTGGTGTATCTTCACTTTCAGCCCTTACTCTGTGGCTCTTTCAAAGTGACTTATAACTTCGGTGTGACTTATAACTTCGGTGTGGCTTATGGCTTCGGGGTCTTATGCATGAGTTTTGATGTCTTGTGTAGGTAGTTATGAAATTATCTCTTTATCTTTTACTACCTTCAAATGCTCTTTAGGCTTTGTTTTTAGGCCATAATTTTAGGCTTCCAGTCTTTTCAGTAATTGTCCATGTAAGTTATTTTTTATCCCAAAAATAGGAGCTGTTTTAATATTTCAGAATTAATGATCAATTGTAAATCAGTTGTATTACCCTCATTAAGATAATAGTTTCTTCTTCTGGAACTATAGGATTTTAATACTTGGGCATTTAATACTTATTCCAGCTGCATGTTTAGTATTTCCTGGCCAATAATTAACTTTGACTTTAAACATTCAGTGAAAACTCTGTCAGGACGGCATATTTATCATTTGTTATTTAAATGATTCAGCTGATAAAATTCCAGGGGAAGGTGAATACTTTTTGCCGGGATTTGTATTTGATTTGTTGCAGTATTGTTTAACTGTAATAGGTAATACTAAACATATTTCACCCCTCAATGTATGTTCACTTGCTAAATCTTTTTTGCAGTTTTTTGTAGGGAGAATATTTGCATTTATTAGAGAAACTATCAGTACAACCATCTCATTTTAAGGCCCATGCTATAATTTTCATTTCATGACATTTTGTCCAATGCTTCTTTACAACACTGCTTTAGTTCACTGATGTCTTCTCTTGTGTATACACAGCTCTCTTAAGGACATGACATATCTTTCACATCCAAAAGAAGAATGACAAAGAGAGAGCTGAGACTCAGACCCAATGGAAAAATCCTATCCTGTATGTGGTTGGAGTGTCAGAGAAGCTAAAAAGGATTATTTTCCACTCCACTCCAAGGACCAGGCACCAAAACACAAGAATATAATATATGCGGGCCAATGCAGTGAAGAGCGTTCAGAGCTCTACATTGGGGAGACCAAACAACCTCTTAATAGAAAAATAAATCAATACAGAAGGAGAAATACCTTGAAAGACAAAGGACAAACGTTTGAGGTTGAAAATGTAAGAATTTTGGACAGAGAGAGTAGATGGTTTGAGAGAGGGTTAAAAGAAGCCAACTATGTGCAAGGGGAAAATCCTCTTCTCATCAACGATGGAGGCCTTAGGCATCATAACCTGTCTCCTATTTTTAATGATGCCCTTTCATCCATGAAAAGGAAGATCACAACCTCTTCACAGCTCCACCTAAAAAGACAGATTCTCCTTACTCTCTCTAATTGTCACACCTTAATAACTTTTCCCTATCTCTCTCTATTGCTGTTTTTTCTTAACAACTCTCTAAATAATAGTTGGTGAATTGAGTGCCGAGGTGCTTTTGCTAGCTCAGTTTTACATTTCTCACCAACGACAGTACGTGCAGCATTATGTCTGGTCTGGGGTTTGTTGTTGAAAACAACAAAGCTTCTTGCTAGGGTTGATCAGCATCTTTAGGGCTGCACCCAACTGTCTAGGCTCTGATTTGTTGTCTAGGATGACCAATAATTTTTTCTTACTAAATTCAGAGAAGGTCCAAAAACCAGTTCACAAATTTCTCACAACTCAGCTTGCATTTAGAAGGATGTACTATTGCTACCAGCTCGACAGTGAAAGTCCTGGGCGTGATATTAGTCAGCAATTTGTCCCTTGAAAATCATATTTCAAAGACAGCCTTTTTCCACCTTAGAAATATTGTCACGCTTAGGAACATTTTATCCGTATCTATTGCTGAAGGGATAGCTTACGCATTCATGACCTGCAGACTGGACTATTGCAATGCATTACTGGTGGTTGTCCTGCATCCTCAATAAACAAGATACAGTTAGTCCAAAATGCAGCCGCTAGAGTTCTCATCAGATCAAGAAAATATGATCATATCATCCCTGCATCCCTTAGAATTGATTACAAACTAGCATTGCTTACATACAAAGCCCAAAATGGTTAAGGTCAAACACATATCTACCCAGTCTTCTGACATGGTACAATCCACCACATTCCTTAAGATCACAAAAACGGTAAGCGGGGCTCAGACACAGTCTCCCAGTTTAAAAATAGACTGAAGACGCATCTCTTTAACCTTGCATACCCATAATTCATCTTATAACTTCATACTCCACTACATTTAAATGCACACTCTCATCTAGTGCTGCTAATATAATGAACGGGAGCTACACTAATTCTTTTCCACCTGTTCTTTTTTTACCCATCCCGAGGCATCTGGAGATGTGCCAGCTCCAGTAGATGGAGGCTAACTCTGCGAGGATCCTGAGGCATCCAGAGAAGGACCAGCTCCAGCTGAATTCTGCTTCATGATGGTTTTGAGCTACACACGCTGCTCCCGAGCTCCCAGTGATCCAGACCCCTCTGCCCTCAGCACCTGTCTGACTCATCCTGGTGCCGAACTGGACTACCTGTTAACTTGGACATCTTCTGTTGTATTGAACTTCTAGCTGCTTAACACAGTATGTCAGCATAAAATTCTTGCTATCTGTTATGACCCAAATGAGGATGGGTTCCTTGTTGAGTCTGATTTCTACCTATCTCTATATATTGCCTTCTTAGGGAGTTTTTCCTTGCCGTCATCACCCTTGGATTGCTCATCAGGGACAATCTGATCATTATCACCTATACACATTTTTACTTGCTCATACGCATCTACACCACTTTGCTGCTTTGAGACAATGACCACTGTTAAAAGTGGTATATAAATACAATTTAAATGAATTTAATTAATTTAGAATATATGCACTGCTGTTCATCCACTGTGCTACGAACACTGTTGCTCAACATGTGAGCACCTTGTTGAGCCATCAGGTTTATCAATCTTGTGTCAGGCTTGTACGAATGTTTACAGTAAATGCTGTAGAGGATAAGTAAAGGCATATTGGATCATCACCGTTACACTGGCTCTGGTTTTTGAGAAATTGCATTCCCTGCAGGCATGGTTTGTGTTGGGTGACCATGACACTGGCACCAGTTTACTGGTACATAATTGATAGTCAATATTATTCAGTTCAGCAGATGGTGCTGTTAATGTTATGGCTGATTGGAAAGGACCAAGCTCACCATCTAAATGGACATAAGTTGCGCTTCCAGCACTGCATGCATGGGAGTCCATGCAGTAACGGCTGGAGTAAGGAGCAGCGCTCAAAAGACAGCTCATCCAGTCGATATGGAGGAAACGGGCAAACCTCCAGCACCCCATCTTAGTCTAAGTGCCCTTTTCTCAGAGCCTTTCCTTCTCTGCCTTTTAGCTCTGTTAACCTCATAGGCACTGTTAGCTCTGTTAGCCATGTTAGCCCAGAAGGCACTATTAGCCTGTTGAAAGCCCTATCTATCTATCTATCTATCTATCTATCTATCTATCTATCTATCTATCTATCTATCTATCTATCTATCTATCTATCAGACTGGGGTTGTATCAAGATGAGAGCAGAAAAAACTTTGGAGAAGAGGGAGTCTTTGCAGTGATGGGTTATTCCATTAAATTCCATTAATTTATTATTTTTTAATCAGGTCATGTATAGTATCCCATATAATATGGAGACATTATTTTCCCAGTGGTGAACACAGTCATATTGGAAAGGCTGTTATTTCTTTTTCACTGTTCTGCATCTGCTTCTCTTAATTCATTCAGGAGAATCAGAATGTGCTGACAAGATCCAGCCGAGAAGAAAGGGCTGATGGGGACAGTGTAGCAGAGACTAAGGTGTGTTAAAAAGTATATCTGTCTTCAACCTCAAGGAAATGAAAACCATAACCTCATTAACCTTTGGGATGTGTTCTGTCGAAGCTTCTATTTCAGGTGTAAGTAATGAAACATTTCACAGTTTTTCAGGGTGAACCTTTTTAATTACATCTTAATCCCATGCAGTGCAGTTAAAATAAAGCAACCTTAGGAAATGTGGGAGATACGAGTTGCAGTTTTAAACATACTCAATGTGTCAAATGGACTGTTTTAATGTAAAAATGTAATAATTCAATCAATATATCTTATATTGCTGTTGGTTCTATATTTCACCCCATAGTATGAGTTTAAATATGAAAACAGGTGTGTCCAAAAAACCTTTCCCCAATGGTGATAATAAATTCACTGCAATGATTTGTCCAACAAATGGAAAAACTGATTTACTTTAAAAACATTTTAAAGATCTTAATAATGTGATTTTTGTTTATTTTTTTAGTTGAGTTATATAATGTGTGCATTAACAGTACACAGAGTCATACCATCATATACTACCTAGTAAAGTTCCTTTTGCTTTAACAGCTCTGGTGGCAGAAAAACAACAGAAACTTGCTCATTACCTGTAAACTTGCTGCTATGTGGGAGCTGGTGGATATGGAATTTGACCCAGACAGAACCTGACACTGGTGTAAGGTGCTACACATATAGTAGTTTACATACATACTGAAGAGTCAGAATGACTCGTGTGACCTCTGAGATGGAGTTTAAAATGGTAGCAGAGATACAGTTTCAACATTATTTAGCAGGCTTAGCTGGGTAGCTGGCAAACATCCTATTTAGCTTCTTGGTCATATTTTGTTATTTATAAACCACTAAATAAACATGCAAAGTATATCTGATTGACTACTAAATGTTTCATCAGGAAGTTTTTGTTTTAGTTTAGGCTCTTTGTGTTCCCGAATATGATATTTTCCCCCCATTTTATTTTAAGTTATAAAAAATAATACATTTGCGTCATCACTTACTAATGTGTGGCATACACATGAAACAAATGAGCTTATTAAACTTCTCATATTAATTGTACAGATCACACGATAATCACAGGTTTGAGTCATTTTTTTGTTGGAAATATTAACTTTATAAAACTCCCTCTGAGATAATGAACAATGCCAGCAGCTTTACACAACTATAGCATCCCTTAATGAAGGATGTGCCAACCAGTGAACTAGTGAGAAAGGAAAGGCTTTGTATGATTTGCAAGGATGAGGGTGAGGATTTTTAAAAGCAGCATATACCGTGCCAGTCAAAAGTTTGGACAGAAGTTTACACTTGATAAAACTATTCCAGACCAGCTTTGTGTCTTAAAATAACAATGGACTATTCTTGGTGTTACTTAATTTTCATATTCCATACAGTATGTGTTTTTTCACAGTTTTTATTTTTTATTTTTTTTAACTCTGGTATTGTTCTAGAATGTAGAAAGTAAATCCCTAAATGAAAAACAATGATTTGTGAGCATTGTCCATGGTGTTCATAAGTTCCTTATGTGGGTGAATCACCTGGGATGAACAGTAGTTTGCTTTTGCTGAGATTAATTTTCTGCTTATGAGCTGCCATCTATGATGAGATGTCTGCCAGACATGCTATCTGAGCAGAAATACAGTATGTGTGTCTGAAGGAGAAAAGGAGATAATGAATTTAGGGTCATCTGCATAACAGTGGTATAAAAAGCCATGTGAGGTTATGACCTCACCAAGACCGAGTATAGAGGACCAGAAGAGGACCTAATACTAAGTCTTGTGGGTAACCAGTGAGGTGCCTGCACTTAACCTTCTCGGTAGGAAGCAAACCACTGCTGGGTCAAGGAGTGAAGCTGATTCACATACTGTAGGTTTAATGCCCAATTTACCCATCTGCTAGGAAGAAACCAGCCCTAAAGAGGAACAAGACAGCACAGAAGAAAGAGTCTTCCTCAATTGGTTATAAAGCCAGATTCTAGTGATAGATCCTAGTGGTATCTTGCTCCAAAATTGATATCGTCACCTGTTGTGCAGGTGCACACACTTACACACGCAATCATACAGTGGGTGGTCACAGCGAGGAACATCCTGGAAAATATCTGAAATTGCTTCCACTGGCCAGACATGGAGGCAGAGGTGAAGAATCTCTACCAACACAATCTGCAATGTCAGCATACTTCCCCCCCAAGCCTGTCCCTGCCCCTTCTGCAGTCATCTATTTTCCGTTTGAGTGCATAAACATGGATCTGGTTGGCCCCTGTCCTATATCGGCCCAAGGGCATGAATACATCTTTGACTATGCCACTACAAAGCCAGAGCAGTTCCCCAGCAAAAAGTGACAATCTAAAATGTTGCCTGCGAGCTTGTCCTGTTATGTAGTTACATGGGGAAACCAAAAGCACAAAAGATGACGATGAAGTAGATGAAGATGGAGACAGGTGGTATCCCATTCAGATCTCTATCTACAGTATCATTTAATGGCCTTCTAGAATGCTTCAATAAAACCTATAAAGCCATGCTCCGCATGGTTGTCAACAAAGAAGATCATGAGTTGAACCCTTACTGTACATCCTGTTTTCCATCTGGAAACTCTGGCTGCAACATGAGATCATTATCCCTCTGGGTGAAATGGTGCAGCAGCCTTTGATACTCTGCTGTAAGGGGGTTTCTGCAGAGCCCTGGACTCGAATGCATCTCAGACTTCAGTTTTCCCTGCCCATTGGGGATCACCTGGTCACAGGCCATCAAAAGTCTGGTTCATCTCCACTCTGGACTCTGCACCATGCTCCAAATGAGTAAAAGATATAAGTCTTTTATCAGCACATTTGCCAAGGTAGTGGTGATCTCATACAAGCAATCATGATCCAGCCAGGATTATGAGGCCTGGTCAGAGCCATAAAGAGTCATAAGATGATCTAAGACTACAACTGAAGTTTTGGGAGAAGAAACAGGGGCTTAATAGCAAGAGTATGAGTTGCACAATGAATGTCTTCATAACTTGAATGACATTGAGCAATTATGTGTTGAGTCTGAATCTTATAAGGATTATAACAACTTAATGAGAGCAATATAATACTAAGGGGTAAAAAAGAACAATCATTTCATCATTCATAACACTGAAAGTCCAATCAGCAACATCCTGCAAAGAAGCAGACAGCACTGAGGGTTCAGGACCAAGAGTTTTTAGAAATTTGCAACTGGGCGATATGAACCAGAATGCTCTTGTGCCAGGGCCCCTGCTGCAACACTCCTGCCTTCAGAAACATCCAAGTGAAGTGGCTTGCCATAATCAAGTAAAGACACTGCTGGAGCTGAGCCTGGAGAATGTTTGAGGTAACAGAAAGAGTCTGTCACCTCAGAAGTCTATGTAATCCTGTCTGGCTAAGTGGTGGAACATTATTGATTCAATAATTGGTCATGGTAGGCAAAGTCAGGAATAAACTGTCAGCCAGATGTCTTTGAATGTGCAGGGAATCTTGATGTTGAGTCATGTCAACTGGACTTCTTTCTTTTGGTAGAAGCATTTCACTGCTCATCCAATTAGCTTCTCCAGTCTGAGGTAAGTTGGTAAGTTCATCATATTTGAGTTCTCCAAGGAACATATGTGCCTGAAGTGTCAAAAAAGCTGAAAAGAATTTTTGGAAAACACAACACACCATTCACTTCAAGCCCACCAACACATTAAGAACTCGTCAAACCCCAAATACCTGACCCCAAAACAGAAGAAAGGCAATATAATATATGCAGTCCAGAGTGAAGAGTGTGAGAGTGAAGAGTGAAGAGTGTTCAATGCTCTACATTGGGGAGAAAAAGCAACCTCTACATAGAAGTATCCCATGGCATGGCCTCAGGGTGAGTTCATGTTCACGACACACATCCTCATGAGAATGTGAAGACCAAGGGGCAGGGAAACCATAGAATTTCTTATGTCCAAGCATATTGTTGGGTTTTGAATGTAAAAAATATATAATGGCTGTGGCTGATAAATGACAGGGACACTGATAAAGACAAAAAACTAATTGACAATAGTAAAATAATGTTTTGGAAGTACAATAGGATTAGCAAGGATGACAATATCATTAATTTTACACAAATCTTGGGTGAATCTTCAGCCCATCCCAGCAGGCTTCTGCTTAGGAGTATTATTGTATAGAGATAGAGTGGAACAAACAACACCTTGCTGTATCAAGGACAAAATAACTTCCTCAAAACCAGCATCCTTTTCCGGTGAAAAGAGAAGTTTATTTTCAATACCCAGGTGTGAGAGCTTTCAGCTGTGCTATGTATGGTATAATACAAACTGTACCCACTTCATTAGCATTGGCAGACCATGACCTTGGAGGTACTGTACAGAAAACAGGTAAGATGGAATGACAATAGATTTATCAGTAGAAATAACCTATGAGAGCACAGTCCAAAAGCATGAAATGGGGACCCTGTCTATCCCTACAGAGCTGATGGTGGATGCTGAAACAGGACCATGATACTGAGAACCGCTAACAAAAGAGCTCTAGTGTCTACCATGGAAGGATTAAAAATACCATTGGCACTTAAGAATGAGTAGGTTCAGTATCAATTTCAACATGCTCACTTTATGATCCATGCACTGTTGCCAATTACCCTTGTGTTTGATTATATGTAGGCTTGACAGGGCCATATTATCTTGCTGGGTTGTTGTACAACTATTTGAACACAGCAGGACAAATAGGGGTAGATGTCCCTTTTGAGGTGGCGACAAAGGCACTTTTAGCATCCAGGTCAGTACAAAAGTTCTAAGTCAGGTTTCTTTTGTTCCTGCTAAGGAAATGTTGTTATCTTGAGTTTTATTACAATTAGGGTTCATATTATTAAAAAAAAAAAAAAGGTTTTAAATAATTATGGGAAATGTTGGGGAACATTACAGCCAAAGTGAATAGTGTGTGGACTGTTCAGTCCACACACTATTATAAATCTATTTAAAATTGCAGTTGCTGATGCAGTTGCTTCTGTTCAAACAGATGCCACTGTACCCGTGAGAGATCACATGCAGACTGATATTTCCTAACCAGAAAAGATTTTAATTCCATGAACATGTTATCAGCATGTTTGTAATCTGCCCATGCATAATAGGCACTCCAGTTTGTGATGTAGAGACGGCACATTCTCCTGCAATGTCAAGTAGCTCTGATCCCAGCACATGGGTCAAAATACACTGGAAAACAGTTCTGAATAACATGTCTCACTTTTAAGTTGATCAGAAAACAAGTGCACAGCAGGTTTAGGGAAACTTCTGATTATATTCTGGGAGCTGAAATATTCCATGGCTTTTCTCCACATGCAAGAACAGGATATGCATAAATAGGACTTGTACTGTAGGTGTGCCTTGTACTTTCATATAGGGGAGGCGGAGCAAAGGCAATAGTTGCTTCCATCTTAGCAGTAACAACTAGAACAGCATGTACAACCAGTTTGGATTAGGAATGGGTTTACACCTGTTAACTTGTGTAACCTTTACCCTTTTTGTCCTTAGATTTTAGATTTTTGCTCAACATCCCATTTCAGTTTTTTATATATTTTGCCCATTCTTCAGAAGCGCATTTCAGAGATCGGACACTGATGTTGGGTGAAAAGGCCTGCCTCGCAGTCTCTGCTCTAATTCATCCCAAAGGAGTTCCATCGGGTTGAGGTCAAGACCAGTTAATTTCTTCCACACCGAACTCGCTCATCCATGTTTTTATGGACCTAACCTCAACCTGAAAGAACACCTTTGGTATGAATTAGAGCAGAGACTGCAAGCCATGCCTCCTGGTCCAACATCAGTGTCTGACCTCACAAATGTACTTCTGACAAATTGGCAAACATTCCCATAAACACCTTGTGGAAAGCCGTCGCAGAAGAGTTGAAGCTGTTATAGCTGCAAAGGTTGGGCCACCATCATATTAAACCCAATAGATTAAGAATTGGATGTTAGTCAAATTCATATGCATGTGATGGCAGGCGAGTGAATACTTTTGGGAATATATTTGACGTATATCAAAAATCAAAAAGAAAAAATACTACACATCTATGACCACAAGTACACACCGTACCGTGTTGCTGGGACAATAAATGCAAATACATGGCGCACACTAAATCCACATCCTACTATACCAAGATGAGGATTCACACATATACACACACTAAAACTTGCACATCAGATGTGTAAAGGTGCAATTACATGCTGTAGCTTTAAATTAAATGCACACATCAAATAGTATATAACTGCATATACAATCTGGAGCTTATACTAAATGCATCAAATGTCCCCTTAAATTAAAGATGGGAGATGGAAACAAAACTTCCAGAAGAAAATTACCAACAGAATCTCTTACCTTCCTCCAAGAGGGAAGACCAGACTGCAAATTGATCAGTTGAAAGTTTGATGAATGAACCTCTAGATCTGTGTTAAATCAATGCTAGGTATTTTACAGGGTAGACCAGAGAAGCATCACAGAGCTGAGCTAAAAGACATTAGGTAAAATGGAGATGACTAAGGTGTGTTTTTCTCTGTGTAATCATTTGACATGTCTGTTATTGTTAAACTGCATGACACTACACTGCTCGGCTTGTTGCACCATTCTGTGTGCAAAAAAAAAATCCAAAATAATCCGCTTTAAAATATGCTTTTTATGTACACACACAAACACAAGGGTGAGTCAAAAATTATCCGCAGTCCACTATTATTAGTGCTTTCAGTAAAAGATTACTGTCTCCCCCATCACTGCTGTGCAGGCGTGAACGTGCTGGTATGAAAGCTTGTTGTCAGATGAACAAAGTGTATTGAAAAGCAAGGTGTCATTTTTGTCTTTAGGCTGTTCCCTTTCAGGGGTTGCCACAGTGAATGATCTGCCTCCATCTAGGCTTATCCTCTTCATTATCTTTTCTCAGATCAACTAACTTCATGTCCTCTCTCACTACATCCATAAATCTCCTCTTTGGTCTTCCTCTAGACCTCCTGCCTGGCAGTTCCAACCTCAGCATCCTTCTACCGATATATTCACCATCTCTCCTCTGAACATATCCAAACCACCTCAATCTGGCCTCTCTGACTTTATCTCCAAAATATCTACTATGGGTTGTTCCTCTGATGGACTCATTTTTGAATCTATGCATCCTTGTCACTCCCAAAGAAAACCTCAACATTTCCAGCTTTGCCTCCTGTATTTTCTTCAGTGCCACTGTCTCTAAGCTGTAGATCATTGTTGGTCTCACCACTGTCTTGAACACCTTTCCTTTCATTCTTGTTGATAATCTAAAATTTTACTCTTGCTGTTAACTGTAAAATTACTGGAATTAGGATTTGAACTGTTCAAAGCATTATTAAAATCTGAAAGGATTATGGTGAACCCTATAAAATGATATGTGGCCAGAAAAGGTTTAAAAAAATATATTTTTTAAATTAGTTGATAACATTATTTTGTTAAAATTTAGAAAACCTGAGAACGAATTCTGTCATATTGGTTTTGTTCAGATAGCAAAGCATTGCTGACTGTAGTAGCATTTAATTTCTTGCCTAAACTAAAAGTAACTAATGATAGTGTTTGATTCCAATTACTTTTCTTCCACTGCATTTTGCGGAAGGGGGGATGAAATGACGCTGAGAAAGCTACTTCTGCCAGCAAAAAACTTGAAAGTGTGAAAACGGCCCATTGTAGCATATTCTAGAATATTTGTAGCTGTGCCATCTGTTTGGTGACTTTTAGATAAGTGTTGTATTGGTTGGTTATAGATTGTGTTGTAGCAGCACATACATTATGATTAAAAAATTTTTTAAATCCTGACACTTCCATAATTTTGCATTCGGTTGTTTTGGTCAGAATGATGAATAAGGTAAGTATGTCACAGAATGTGATCTACAGTAGGAACCCCAATCTCAACATACACCTAAAGATTTTTCTCCTTTTCGTATCTTCTGTGTTTTTTTTTTTTTACCTTTTTTTTTTACATTTTAAAACCAAAGACTAAACAAACAAGTCAGGACACAATAGTAAAATATTGAGCAAAATCTGGAAAAAAAAATTATACAGTGTCCAAGAAAATAAAAATTCAGTAAAAATTTAATGACATTGAATATAATTTTTGTTCATAATTGAATTCAAAACATGAAACTAGATATTCTAGATGTATTATGTGCAAAGTGAAATATTACATTGATGATTATGGCTTACAACTCATGAAAATGAAAAATACAAAATCAGAATATTTCATTTTGAGTTTGATGAAATTACAATTTAAATACAGTGGAACCTCGGATTACGAGCATAATTCGTTCCGGAAGTGGGCTCATATTCCAAAACACTCGTAAACCAAATTAAATTTTCCCTTAAGAAATAATGGAAACTTAAATTATTCGTTCTACAGCCCAAAAATATAAATACATGAAAATAATTAATACAAAATATAAAGTAAAAATAAAACAAATTAACCTGCACTTTACATTTAAAAAAAGTAAAAAATTAATCTCGACAGATAAGTGTTTCCCGTTTGTGCGTGCAGGCGCTGTGTGTGTGTGTGTGTGTGTGTGTGTGTGTGTGCGTGTGTGTGTGTGTGTGTGTGTGTGTGTGTGTGTGTGTGAGTCTAGAGTAAGTGGAGACTCTTTCTTTCAGCCCCTCCTGTCTCCCCCTTCTCATCTTACACAGTAAAAATTTCTCCTTTCGTCTGAATTAAACATACACACACATTAACGGAAAGACTGTTGTTCTCTTTAAAATTATTAAAGCTTCTTCGCTTTATTTTAATGTTGCTCGCGACAGCGTAACAGCCCGTTAATTCATGCTCGTGTAA
>JAQQZT010000013.1:7970853-7993483 GCA_030068275.1 Clarias platycephalus | reverse complement strand
TCGTTTTTCAAGTCAAAATTTATTACAAATCTTTGCTCGTCTTGCGGAACACTCGTAAACCGCGTTACTCGTAATCCAAGGTTCCACTGTACTGTGTATACAGTATCTCTCAGTCTAGTTGAGTACATGCAAATATAATCAAAGAGAAGAATACTGACTTGTCAACCTCCATAAAGTGGATAATGCACAGAAGGTCATCACTGAAAGAGCTGGCTGTTTACAGTTTGCTGTATCAAAGCATAATTATGGAAAGCTGACTGAAAGGGAAAAGCGTGGTAGGAAAAGTTGCACAAGCAACATTCAAAGCCTGAGATGGGTTTAGAGCTTGGGAACGCTTCACGAGTAGTGGAGAGAGGCTGGAGTCAATGAATCAAGAGACACCAGAGACACAGACGTCTTCAGGAAATGGGCTTCAATTGTTGCATTACTAGTATAAAGCCATCCAACCTAGTATTGCATGCATAATTGAACATACTTTTCAGTATTTTAGAAAATAGTATATTATTTTGAAATTATACTGAAATTTAGATTTTTTTTTTTATTATTAGCTACAAGCTGTAATCAACAGAGTTAAATAAAAGAAAATTTGAAAAAATAAAAGAAAATTTAATTATACATGTAATGAATGAAGAATGAGTTTGAATTAACTCATGGAAAAATGTAATCATTTTCTCTATTCTTTTGAGACACACTGTATATATTGAACATATGCTGTAATATGATTTACATTTACGCATTTGGCACACTTTTATCCAGGGCGACTTACAAAAAAGTGCTTGAAGTTTCCAGCGTTGAGTAGATCCTGACACTTATTACTGGGTTACTACTGTATGTACCATCAATGATGTATTAAATACTGTATACAGTACAGTTAATTATATGCAGTTTTACCCAGATTGGTTCCTGACTTTTCGGTCACCCTGTATTTCAATTCCATTTTACCCTGTACCAGTGTCTGGTATCATATACAGCTGTTTCCATTGTGTTGCCGAAATCAAACTTTAAAATCAATATCACTTAAGATATTTGACCCGTTTTGCCGCTGTCCTTTCAAACAGCAACCAATGAGATCAGCAGCTGGATGCGACGCTCCAAGAAGCCCAGACAGGTTGGCGGACCTGACAGGAGGAGCAGAATTTCTTAGAAGAAGAAAAAAAAGTTCTCCCCGGTCAAAACATCAGACCCATGAATGAAGAGGATTTGTTGCATAGCCTAAACAGCGTCGGGATATTTTCCATTTGAATAGTCAGGTGTTTCTTCGGTCCAAATATCATCCTCGTCATTGCTATTCATACACAGTTTGTATGTAGTCCAGTGTCGCAGAAGCTCCCCGTAGCGCTAAGTGCAATTTGACGGACGCCTCCACGGTTTGATTGTAAACGGTAACGAGTGATGGTGGAAGCCAGACGATTTATAAAAAATAAAAATAAATAAAAATGAGGGGGTGAAGGTGGTGAGAGACGGAGCGCAAGAGAAACTCGATCGCGCATCATCTCAGCGGCAGTGACGTGCTACTGCAGCTCGCGCACTGATAACGCACCTCTCTCTCTCTCTCTCTCCCTCTCTCTCTCTCTCTCTCTCTCCCCAGCGAGCGTCCGCACCATCCGGAAACGATTCCGCTCTTTTACCCTGCCACTATCTTAAGAGGCATCCTAGAGTCGACATACCTTTACGTTTTGTTTTGTTGTTGTTGTTGTTGTTGTTATTATTATTATTTTTTTTTTGACGGATTACCTTATATTTAGTGTTGCGCCACGCGCTTTGGTCTTTGATCTCTCGCTCTGGCTCCGTTTTAGGTGAAAAAAATATGGAAGGCGGGAGATGAGCCACGTCCGAGCCGAACGCTTTTTTGCTCACTAATCCATCGCATCTTGTTGCACTGGACTCGTGTCGTGGGCAATGGAAAATCTCGATTGGCATAACAGCATCGCGATTTGTCGTTTCTGAAGAATGTCTTCAAGTATGTGGGAAAAATAGCCATAGCTTCTGGAGTGTAAGGTAACTTATTATTATTATTATTATTATTATTATTATCGACAATGATGAATTTAATGTGATATATAAAGTGAGTTGCATTGGCACGTCATAGTCTGCACGTCTGATTAATTCAGTACAACTACGCCAATTTTTTTTGGAGGTCTCCCATGATGGATGAGATTTGACGGGAAGTTAAGAGCGCAATATTCGCCTTTTCTCCGCAGATTAAAAAATAAAATCGAGCTTTGGCACAAAGCGCATATCGAGCGCGCACCGTTAAATCCGGTCAGGTTTCTATCATTAATAGCAGTGATCTGATCTTCCTCTAGGTAAAAGCCTGATTTGCATTATGGCAAGATAACTGCCGCATTCAAGTCGAGAGACAGCTTAAATGTCGTGCGTAAGCACTCGGACCGCTCCATTCTGGGGAATCTCATGGCGTTAACGTCAAGTGCATGAACGGCAACACACACACACACACACACACACACACACGGCAGCACAGTACACTGCACACAACTGCAGTGGCTGCAGGATTAATGCAAGCAGGACATTGAATAGCATTTTGAATACTCTCTCTCTCTCTCTCTCTCTCTCTCTCTCTCTCTCTCTCTCTCCATGAGACTTCTACAGTATAATACTCGAATGCATTTCTCATGCGTAAAACGCTCCTGATTCATTAACGTATCCAGCAGTTACGCGACGAGAGAGTCTGTTGCATGTTAATCTGCTCACGGTTCGGTAATTCACGACGAGCCTAAATCACTGGCTGCTGTGTCCCTTTTTGGATTTTCCTTCAGCACCACTGCAGTGACTTGCCATGCATTTCTACTGAACACTCAACCGAGCTGAGCCAATACCAACTGGATTTTTCTCTGTTCACATCATTTATATTGCGAATCTCATTTATCCCTAGACTTCCTTCCACCCAAGCAAGTCGTCATACATTGCAGATCATCAATTGGTATGTTTTTCCCCCCTGTTCTCGGCTCTTAATAAGATTCGACCTTATACGAGGACACTATAGACGTTGCAGTCTTTATCCAGTTTTAACAGCTGCCCGTGTTCTACTTTCACCCAGAACACCTTCTATAGACAGGACGTATCTAAGATGTTAAGTGAATGATACATATATATTATATGTTTTATATCTTCACGAGTGTGCATGTGCCAAAAAAGTGAGTTTTCATTTATTGTGAACCACAAGGTGGCAATGTTTATCCAAAATATGGTTCCTCTCTGCAAAAGGATAAAGAATTTTTTATAATGTGTTATTCACTATAAGAGCAAATGATATTAAATTAAAAAAGAGAGCGAAATTGCTAAACACAATTCTAGTAAGTAGCCTAGTTTACTAGTTAATTTACGAAACTTGAATTCTGAGCTTCAGTTGGCCGTAGAGGACATTTTGTTGGCATGGTTGTGGTCCATGTCAAATCACAAGAAAGTTGTTGTGACTGAACACTTTTATCCTGCGATGAAATATTTATATTCTGATGGGAGTGGTCGCATTCACATGTCATGGGGGTCTTCTAAATAGTTTGAGGAATGTGTGTAATTCGTAGGTTGTTGCAGTCAAAGTCACCACTTCACAATCCGGTTGAACATACTGTATACGTGAGATTTCAGACTGTTTTATTTGTGGGGTAGGGTATGTGTGGGATCTCATACAGAAACTGTGTGTGTGTGTGTGTGTGTGTGTGTGTGTGTGTGTGTGTGTGTGTGTGTGTGTGTGTGTGTGTGTGTGTGTGTAGAATCTCATACAGAAGCTGTTTTGGCTCAACATCATACTAAAACACATTACGTTGAATCTTCCTTTTAATTTGCTATTCTCCCTGCTATTCTCCATATACTGTACCAGAAGAGCAAGCAAGGAATAGCAAAGTGCAGGAATATTCAACATGAAATGTTTTAGTATGGTGTTGGGGCACAGCACAGCTTCTGTGTGTGGATTCTACATACAGTACTGTGCACAATACCTGAGCCACCCCTCATTTCTTCATATTAATATCTCAACTGAACAGTAATATTTTAATATTTTGTCATATTTTATATTTTTAATAGTTATATTTTATATTTATGTTTCTCCCATACTCTTTTTATTCTATTTCATGCACAATAAGGATGGACACTTAATTTCATTGTACCCTGTGCAATGATAATAAAGAATCTATCTATCTATAAAAATTAATGTACATTAAATAAAATAAATGGGAACAAATGTTTTACTGGTACAGCCTGCAAAGTGCCACGAGATACAATAAAAAAATTGGTTTGTTATGTAACAACCTCAGCAGCAACTTCATTTCCCCTCTTGTTTGTTGCAATTAAGTTTGTTTGTTTTTTCATGCTTGTATACTTCATAGGTCACTGTCTGGTTTAACAAACAGAAACATTTCTCTGAAACTGCTTAGGTACAGGCATTGAACCGAAAATTAGAGCCAAAAAACTTGTGGGCTTTAATCCCTGTGGGCTTTAATCCAAGTACTGTAAATTTTTGGTTTCTGATGTTGGCTTTAAAAAAAAACCTATCCTCTGCAGCAGTGGTAGTTCTTGGTCTTCCTTTCCTGGGATGGTTTCATCATAGAGTTTGATTCAAAGTTCTTGAGAATTTTCAGATTTACTGACTTTCATTTCTTGTAGTAATGATGGACGGTCTTTTCTCTTTACTTAACTGAGTGTTTCTTCCCATAATATAGATTTGTACAGTAAAATAAATTGTTTTAACTGTTTGTAATCTTTTCTTTTTTTTTCTAGGCCAAATGACATAGGATGAAGGCTGTTCGTAATTTGTTGATTTATATATTTTCCACCTATCTATTGGTTATGTTTGGATATACCAGTGCCCAAGATTTCTGGTGTTCCACACTGGTTAAGGGAGTTATTTATGGATCTTACTCAGTGAATGAGATGTTCCCGAAGAACTTCACAAACTGTACGTGGACACTGGAAAATCCAGATCCTACCAAATACAGCATCTACCTGAAGCTCTACACCCACGAGATTAGTTGCTCTGAGTTCTCTCTTTTGGTTTACCAGTTTGACCACTTCTCTCATGAGAAGATCAACGAACTCTTAAAGATCAACGAATCCATTGTGTACCTGTGTGACGCAAATAATATTTACGTGTTTTTGCATTATGATAAAAATTTTGTCCAGATACGACGGGTTTTCCCCTATGACTACAATGGATTGGTGGCAAAGAAAAAGGAAGAAGATGAGAAGTCTGTGGTGGAATTTGTGGTTTTAAACAAGGCAAGCCCGAGCCAGTTTGGATGTCAAGTCTTATGCATGTGGTTGGAAAATTGTTTGAAGGGAGAGAAAGGGTCGGTGGAGTCGTGTGGAATAGTGTACTCCAAATGCACTTGCCCTCAGCATTTGGGTGATGGGGAATCTGAGAGTGTCTTAATGCTCAGCAATGTGGTGCTGCCTTTAAATCCACGAACTGAAGGGTGCCTAACGGCGCAGCTACGCACACCGCATTCGTGCAATCTGAGTGCAGAGGTCAAACGGCCATCCAAGGAGGGTGAGTATGGCACATGCCCACTCGTTGAGTAGCACTTTACACATGCTTGGAACAGTGTTTGTGATATTTGCCTATATGTTTGGTGATACACCTGTTACCCTTTTACCCTTCCCAATAGTAAAACCACAGCCATTAAAGCCAACGTCCTAAAACAACAGCACAATGCATTATTTACTGTTTGTATTGTCTTAAATAAAATACAGCTTTTTGTTTTTCACGTAATGAGTTCATGAAAAGCTGAACATATGCATAGGTTATGCTGTATCAGCAGTATTCACATTTTATTGTGTGATATGATGGGTTGTATGACTAGTACTGCATGGAGTCCATTTTGACTGTAGGTCATACAGTTGCTTAACATGGAAACTAATAGGGAAGTACATACTAGTATTTTATGTACATTAATTCTAAACATGGTTACAGTTGACGGAGCGTTAGACGTATCATATATGTCAAAGCTATTAAGAGCATATTTTCAACTGTGTAGAAATTGTCAGATGTTGCATTTTTATCTTTTGTACCTTACAGCAATTTATAGATCACCGAGTATGGTAATAATGTGTGTTTTGGGTGCTGATGGGGTTGTACATACACACACACACACACACACAATACATACAACTATATAAATACTATACCTTGCATATCTACAGTTGCATTTTACTGCATTTAATAGAAAGACCTCCTAGAAGGAGTGGATCACAAATCAATGTTTTTGGTAATGAATGGTGGTTCATTCTAGTGGTGGTTCATTCCAGTGGTGGTTTAGCATTGACAAAAATGGGTGCTACAACTAGATAAGATTGAATATTAGCATACACATTTCATTCTTAAAGATTCGAGAATAATAAATAATTTGCTAAGGAGAGAGAGAGAGAGAGAGAGGACTATTCTGTGTTGGAAGAACCCTCCTGTGGCATTCTGTTACCACAAGCTGAAAGTAATAGCTCTCTAGGGAACAAACGCCAGCCTTTCTAATCTGAATTATCCAGGTTTAAATGAGTATGCTATTTTTTTTTCTTATTTTTTCCGAGAAATATTTAATATTTTTTGCTTTCTCACCTGGTACACACTAATTTCATAAGCTGTTTATGGCTTTTTATAGGTAGCACGTTTTGAGCCAAATATGATTAGACAGACAAATAAGTGCTTGAAATTCCATTTGTAGGTTCATGGAATATCAAAAGTATTTTAACTGTAAATCGAGTTAAAGTTTTCACAGCATTTGGAACCTGGAAATATTTTAGGCCAGAATTGTTTCTATCAGGTCTAGGCAGTATCATGTGGAAGTCTTATTAAGGGTAAATGGCAATAGTGTTCTGGCATTCCATGGTGGTACATGTACTGTCTGTGGGCAAGATATCAATGGTAAGTGATGGACAGCAGCGAGCCATCACTAATTTGTTATCTGTGTCCTTTTTAAGCTACATTTTTCTGTTGAAGCTATTAAATATACTAAATCTAATGGGGAATATTGTCTGGAAAAGATACTTGCATAAATACACACACTTTTTTGACATTTCTTTAGTTTGGTCGCAAAAAGATCAGTCAAGTAATATGCATAATTAGATCAGCATATCAAAAGTACATTCTTTATTTATGTCATTATATACATAGATTCAACTCTACATTCCTATTGCTAGTCAAGTGTGGAATTGGTCATGCTTTAAGACAGTGGGCAAATATTGTGCATATTTTGCATAAATTTCCACTGATCTTGTAATAAAATAGTTTTTATGAAAATGCGTTCACATCCTTTTGTCATTTGTTATTTAAAGAAAGGAAATGTAAAATACCAATATTAGATTCCATAAACTGTTTGAAATGGTTACACAAATGGTTAGCCCATCAACTGGAGCTTCCTTGGCGGAAATCATTGTTTGTGATCAATTAAACCTTTTGACCATGCAAACTATCGACATATTAGCAGAAAAAGTGGATGGCATACAAATAAAAGCCCCCATGTCCCATTGTAAAATATGGTGGTGCATCATTGATGTTTTGCATCGATGTTTAGTGGTGCACAGCTCCTGTGAAGATTAATGGCACCATGAATTCTTCTAAGTACCAGGATATTATAGCATAAAACCTGGTTTCCTCTGTCAGAGCGTTACGACTTAAACAGAGATAGATCTTTGGACAATGACGGAAAACATGCTTACATCACAGAAATGGGTGCAGGGACACAAAAATCAATGTTGTGCAATGACCATTTCACTGTGCGAGATTCAAAACTTACAGTAGGTAACTTTCAGTCTGAGTACAAAAGGGCAGATAGCAGTGCCACTTCACAGCTTCATGGTCCATGGTTCAATTCTGAATTTAGGTTACTACAATGTGTGAATGTGTTTGTGTACATGGTTTTCTGAGATGGACTGGTGTGCAGCTGAGAGTGTGTTCGCATCTCATGCACTGAGATAGGCTCTGAATGTACAGTACCGCCACCCTGACCAGGATAAAGCAGTTGTTGTAAAAGAGAGAGAGAGAGAGAGAGAGAGAGAGAGAGAGAGAGAGAGGGAGTACATGTATCCACTTGGGAGGTGTTCTGCAATTTTTTTTAAAGTTGAGGAAGGGGATCAGTGCTATTATGCTGTCCAGGGGAAGGAATGAGGAAAAATTAATGAACTCACCAAATGTGTGATTTATATTTATGTAAGTCCAAAATTATCTGCACTCGGGTTATATTAAAAGTTCTGTCTGCTGGACTTTCCGTTTAAGTCACTGCTATGCTGCATAGTAGGACAAGAGACCAGACAACCATCAGCTGGAATGTTGATGCTTACAGTTTTCTGGAATTCACAAGGGCCAGTGTTGGAACATTATGAGGAAAAACGTTCAACAATGAGCAGTGCACATTACAGCTGAAGCCTAAACTTGGGATTGTTTCAAACTGTTACCTAAGAGCGTTGTAATCTTGCATGATCTTGCACGCTTCTACCCACTCATTGTCTTTTTAAAAAAGTTGATTAAAATAAATTCTACAGCCAGAGTGCGGATAATTTTTGACTCACCCTTGAGTGTGTGTGTGTGTGTGTGTGTTTTTTCCATTAATTAGTAAATGGATTGTGTAGAGTGATGTTTAAATTTAATTTCTTCTGAGGCTTTTTTCATCTGGTTCATAAGATTCCTCTCGTTCGTATTCTGCTGTCCAGGGTGTAACTGACTCTCTGCCTAATGTTTAAATAGAACACAGACCCAGATAAGACCAAAATAAATGGCATTCTTTGATATCTTCCACTCGCATACATGCTTTGTGTGTAGCAACAGTGTGGCCTTTGAATTGGATCCTAAAGTGCTTAAAAATGCATTTTTTTCTTGGCTCAGTGATCTTTTCTCAAGGATATCAGTCTTGCCAGCAAGAACGGTTGATTAGACTTTATAATATGATCTGTGTTTGAAATGCACCATTGCTAGGCATATAGAAGTTAAGTGTTTTGAAATGTAAAAAACACATTGTAGTCACATAATGGATAAGTATAAAGGTCTCTACATTAAGACCCAACCTGGCATACATGAGTTGATTGCATTATTACTCTAGTGGTTGTATTTATGAGGCCATTGCAGTATTCACTGCAGTGGTTAGGCATCTTTTGCGCATGCACATTTTATGATGCTGTGTGAGGTTGTTTCAGTTAATTTTGATGACATTGTGTGCTACAGCCAGGGCCATGCATAGACTCCCTCCCCCAATTTTAGGGGTCATTTATACAATTTAGCAATATTCATACAGATTATATATACCGTGTTTGGTTATTGTGGTTTTCACTCATTTTGTTTAAAAATGGTTTCTTAAAGTCAAAATGATATTATTTCCCATCTTGAGCTTAACTTTTCCATTTATCAATCAGATTCTCAATGACCTCTAAGCAAAACATTCATAATTTGAGGAACATTTTAAAGCATGAAGAGCAAACACATTTCAAATGTAAACATTTTGATCTTAAATGATTATGAGTTGAGATGTGCACAACATGTAAAATATAAAAAGTGATTGCAAGTTTCATACACTTTACTATATTATCAAAAAACAAATATTTGATTGTGTTCAGATCTCAAATATCCATGAACGAGCATCACAGAATGTCTGGATTACAATAATAATAAACATTTCTTTATTAATAGCATATCCAACTGCAGGGAATAGCAGGCAACTTATCCTGAAGGAACACTGCATAGTAGGACAAGAGACCAGACAATATGATATCATCACGATATAGAGATGTTGATTCAATATGAATTGCGATTCTATAATTATCATGATTTTATAAATATCCCGATGTTAATTGTTATAAGATTTTGCTACAACGAATATTTCACTTCAGCCAACCTGGATGCCGTGCTGCCTTCTATCTGCTGGCCGGTTGAAAATTTATCACAACCTGTATGTGGAAGGCTAACAGTGCCAAAATTCCTCAAAGCCAAACATCATGTTGAATTACATGAACTAAATAAAATGTTTTTATTTTCTCTCTTTTTTCTGCATTGCAATTTGATCCAAATGGATAAAAATTCCATTTACAATGCTGGAAATTTTCAGCGCAACAATTTATTGTGGTTGTATATTTCAAATGTAAATGTAATTCAAGCATTTACAATCAAATATTAAATTGTTGACCTTACTAAAAAATAATAAAATTGGTAAAATTAACATCTTCATTATTTTTCAACAATAGAAATTCAGGCATTACAATTCAGGTCAGCAAAATTTGGGTAGAAGAAATGCAGGTCTCCATATCCGGAATAGCACAGGAAGAGTGATGGATTGCTGATCGCTGTGGTCCTTCTGTAGTCTGCTCCCTGCTCCCTGTACGGTCTAGTTTGAAGGGAAATACTTGCTGATCGGGTGCAGCACTTTTTAAAAACTGGCTGGGTTGCCATGTGAGCGGCAGAAATAACATTATGCGCTAAAATGCCCCCTTGCCAAGGATGCCCCCCACCTTAATCGCTATCTTCAAAGCAAAGCCGTCACGCTTGTTCATTCAACCATGATAGCGATTGTTTTCCTTTCCCCTGCGCTCAGTAATGCAAACACAGTTGCGTTCAGTAACAAGATGGGATTAATTTCCTTAACGTCTTCAGGAAGCAATCAAGCATACATGGACTGAGTGAGTCACACCAGAGTACTGCAGATGTCTCTCTGACTCTTTGCCCGAGCCAGATGCATGAGGTTTTGAAGAATAAAGGACCTTACACTAAATACAATATTGATTGTTGTAGAACATTTGCATTGCATAAAATTAATAATTTATATTATCTTGATCGTCAAAACTTTGAGCTTGATTTTTTTTTTGCCACTGTACTATACTCACTTATTTTTCTTTATTACAAATATGTTACTGTTACGCAAATTTTTTTGTAATATAAATTCAACAGCATTTGTGTTGTTGCTGCTGTTGAGAAAAAATATCCTAAAGGAAAACCATAGCTATCATGTTTGAATGAAACAATATGCTTTGCTCATAACATTTTTTTTTGTTTTTTCTGCTGCTCCACTAGCAACCCAGCCATCATATTTAAGTTCTTTGTTCCGATCAGCAAGTAGTTTCCTGCGGACTAGACTGCAAACTTGAAGATACACTGTGGACCGAACCGCAGCGATCGGCAATCAAATTACTCTCCTGCGATATCCTGGATGTGAAGACCGTATTTTATTTCCCACCCGAATTTTGGCAACCTGATGTCTAATACCTTAACTTAGACAGCCTGAATTTATAACTGATAAATAATGAGGATTTTTAATAATCGAATCAGCAATTCTGGAACTCAATAATGTTGCATTGAATTTTAAATCCGTGAATTACATTTACATTTGGAATATACAACCACAATAAATTGAATTGCATTGCTGAAAAATCCAAGTATTGTAAAGATTTTTTCTTTCAGTTCAGATCAAATTACAAACCAGAAAAATGAAAACTTTTTTACTGTTTTTATTCGGTTTCATGTAATTCAACATGTTATTTTGCTTGGAATGTTTGCACTGATATGCATTCATAAACCTGAACCATGTTGAAGAACATGGGTAACACCCCCTGACACATGCTAGAAAGAAGCTGTAACACCCAGGTTACCTTCCTTTATTATCACAAGAAAACATGGACATTAAATTATTTTCTGCTAACATAATCATTATTATTATTATTTTTTTTTTTTTATATCACAAGCTAGTATACATGTTACCTTTTGCTAAAGGTGCCCGTATGTTAGGCAGCTAGTAAAGCCTGTTTCATGTGAAGAGAGCAGAATATAAAGTATTATTCTATTGTGTGATACAAATGGAACAAACTGCACATTGGTTGGAAGCATATGTGAAGATTTTTATTCACAGGAAATGCCACTGCTTATACAATTCATCATCATTTCCACAACATCAAAAGACTCACCTGTAACCCTTTACAAAATGTCACCGTCAGGTTCAGATGCTCCATTGTCATGTGATAGGGTATAACTTTGTGTCTTTATGATTTCTATTTTAGTTTACTGAATAAAAGGCTGATGTGCAACACCTGCATACTGTACATATTTGCCCTTGGCGTTCACTCACCTCTACAATGTTTCTCAATTTATTTTTAAGACGATCCTTTTGCCTTGCTTGATCGTCTGTACGAGCGCTCCCTGTCACATTTCGGGCTCCTGAGAGCATCAGAGAACTGGTTAATCGCCGATTTTATTGTAGTATGCTGCACTGCCATTATCGAAACATTTCTGCTGAGTCATTTTGTCCCCTTTCCAAAAAAGGTTTTCATTCCTCCCTGCATCTTACAGTAAAATGGCAGGTGCCTTCTTCTTCTTCTTCTTCTTCTTCTTCTTTGTACAACCCAGCTATTTCTAACTGTTTGCCACACACCAGAAAGATGGCAATAAAAATCAATTGCCTGGCGTATGTAGACCTTTGGAGAACATGCTGTGTTATATGCCAAGTATTTTGAACGACAAGTATTTAGAAAAAAAAAATCCTCTAGTTAAAAGGAGTGTATGTTTATGGGTCTTACTTTGTGCGAAAGCCTTTTATTCTCTCTATATTAGGAGTATTTTATTAAAATGTATAACGAGCAAGCTTGAGCATTAATGATTAGATTATGGGTATAAGTAAGACAGCTGGGAGTAGTTATCTTTTTTGTAGTGATGGTCCACTAATGATTAGCACAATGTTATATTTTAAATATAGCTCAAACTATTGTTAAAACTCATTCCTTTCTGTCCTAATGTCTCTAGCTGTTTTATCACCTCTGTATTTTTACGTACTTATATCAAGACCTCTTAAATGCTGTAATTCATCTATAAATTATTTATGGCCTTATAGATATAAAAATGGACGTAATGGTTAGCACTGTGACCTTGCTCATCCATGGTCGAGTGTTCAAGTCACGTCTTCAATCTACTGTATGTTCGAGGAGTTTGCATGTTCTCTCAGTGCTTGGTGGGTTTCCTCCAGGTTCTCCCATTTTCTCCTAGTCCAAAGACATGCAGATTAGGCTAATTGGTGTTTCCAGATTGCGCATAGTGTCGGACGTGTGAGTGCTTGTGTACCGCAATGGATTGGTACCCCACCTTCAGGCCTCTGAACAGGATAAGCGGTATAGAGTGAGATTGTGTTTCCAGCTTTAACATATTCTTTTTGATGTTTTATTTTTGTGGAATTATACAGAAAAATCCATTTCCTTTGCATATTACTTCTCTTAACTTTGACTTCTCATGATTTGTCAATCTGTGGAAGTCACCTGACTGGTTGATTATTTTTTTCTCTTTTTGTAAAAAGAAATGACACGGCTACAGTATTAGTGACAGGGGCATTGGTTGTTTTTGTCTGGACTATGCCTATAAACTGCTGCTCAGCCTCATTCCAGAAAGAAGGCTAATCACACAAGCAAAATAAACAGAAGAACTGCAATTGGGAAGTGATGGGAGGCCGATCAGGAGCCGTAGCTAATCGAGTGGGTGCTTGAGCTCATCTGTTGTTATTGGCACTGGGACTGCAGTCTCACTATGAGCATTTTTTCCCTTAACTCTGTGGAGTTAAGCCCTTAAGTCAAGTTGCTGGGCCCTAAATAATTTACAAATCATCTGCTGCTCCATATGTACTGCATAGCTTTTTCCGGAATAAAACATTATTTCTTGCTTAATTTAAGCCATATCGAAGGATGGAAGATCCGACTACACTACATTGTATTTAATTTCCTTTCAATTGTGATATTCTGACTGCTTGCAAATTTTACAGCTGTGGCCAAATCAGTGTATGTCTAAACGGGAGACAACAGAATGAAACCTTCTGAATGCTTCCTACTGTATATCACAAGTAAAAAAAATTAATTCTAGCAGCAGGTGATGTTTTTTTCTTCCTGCATGAGTCAAAATTACGTTTTAGTCATTCTGTTGCTGATGTTCTGGTCAAACTTATTACAGCCTGTTGATGGGTGCTTACTGTAAATAAAATGACTCGGATAATCTATGATCTGTCGCTTATTCAGTAGTCAAGATATCTTCAATATTAGAAACTCAGCTCAGAGTTGCATAAATCTGCGGGCCTGTATTAGCTCATGTGTTGAAGGTGCAGGATAAGGCAAAATAAAGTAGGATTCAAAATGTCAGTTAATGCAGCCTGACCTCACTGATGTGTACATGGATCGAAATGAATAAAGGTGCAAAGATTCATTTAATCTGAATTCATACAAATGAAGTTGTAAAATACGGTACAAACCCTAACTAAACCTTTACCTTTAAGCTTAAACTTCAAAATCTGTAATGTGTCTTGATTTATATGATTTGACACTTTATTAGACGGGTTTGATTTGAAAGGCCAGACTGTTACATATGATGTGAAGCATAATCATCACCCACAGCAGGCATCGCCCCAGCAGGAATATTTAGTTGTCATAACATTGTTATAATTTTAATTTTAGCATGGGACACCATTTATATTGGCGTTTTTAAGAGTTACAATTAGTTGGTGTCAGACCATGTTTGCCTGCATGATGTTGGGATAATGTTGAACAAATGACCTGCTACAGTGACATCAAAACAATATTTAAAAATGTTAAAAATATTTATAAATGCTATGAAAAAAAAACTTTATTTTATCTCCCAACTGAAGTACATCCATGAAATGCGTGCACTGATGATAGTACTGTTTTTTGCAATTCATTTGGCAACCAAAAGGGAAAAAAACTACTTAATTTCTAATTTTCTAAATTTTGGACACTGAAAACCTTATTCACATACAGTAGTGTAAAGTGGAATACGTCACACATGCTGCAATGTTTCTTTAAAGAGCAATGGATTCCCCCATGGTGTCCTGCCATGAATGCCATGCCTGTTTAATGTTTTGCATATGATTGCCTTGTGAATAGAGATGTTAACCAGCTCCAGTGAATCGTTCAAGACTTTAGCCGTTACTCTTTTTCTTTTTCACTTAACGTTCTGCATTATGCTTTTGTAGTGATCTTGACTGGGCGGCCACATTTAAGGCAGGCAAAACTGTGGATGTCTAAACCTTTTGAGATTACTGTGTAACCCTTTCCAGCTATTGTACATGCAAATCCACAACTCTTGATCATAGGGCTTCTGGGATCTTTTTTAGTCGCGTAAGCTCTAAACCACACCTCCATTCTCATTTCATTGATTGGACTTCAACACCTTACTCTAGTTGGCATTTACATGTGACATCAGTAGCCTAGTGTTTCACTTACTTTTTTCCACCAGCACTTTGTATGTTTAATGGATGTGTTCAGTAAAGAAATGCAAGATGGTGAAATTTTTTTAATAATCAGCTAAGATTTATTTGTGACTTTTTTTATTTATATTTCATCACCAATTTATGCAGAAAACCAGAAAATAATTCACTTACTTTTTGTTGCCACTGTACCTATCTTGTATGCTTTTTCAATGCTTAGTTTTATTTCAATGCTAGACTGGTCTGTTTTATTACATTCTAAGGAGGTAAAACGTCTGGAGTTTGGTAGTTGATGTTTAAAGAGGTGCCAATGCAAGTGAATGAGGCAATCATTACGCAAAAAAAAAAGCAAACAGACCTATAAGAGAGAGGGCAGAATCTTAAGAGTGGCCCAAGCTAAAAAGTAAAAATAAAAATGCCCTGGCGAACTGAGCCATTGCCACTATTGCTGGCTTGGATAAATCTGTATTTATGTTTATATCAAGATATCTGTAAAGCTGCAATGACTATTGTTAAAAGCACATAAATATAAAATTGGATGAAATTAATAATCTGTTTTCTGTTTCAATTCCTGCTAAAGGTCTTGCCTTTAAAAAAATAATATTAACAATAACAACTTAAAGGTCTCCTACCCTTACCAATATTTTGTTAGTCTGTCCTCATAAACTTCACATCTGATCATATTGCGTCAACTTCATGATCATATTTCCTCAGGGCCTCAGCTGCAGTGGCTGCCTGGATCAGTTTTGCTAGATACTGGGTGACAATTACAGAGCACTGTATTGGCTATTTACATTAACATCCAACCAGATATCCTAGGCAAATGATTCTGTCCATCACGCAAACACAATATGACATGAAACCACAAAGGGGGGGGGGATTCTCATCAGTATTCTTTCACCAGCATGTTAGCAATTTAGGCTAAATGTACATTAGAGGATGCAAAAATGATGCAGTGTGATACAGGTTGGCTTAATTTTTGATGAATAAAAACACAACATACAATGTTATCATAATAGAAGGTAATACAACTTAAGTTGCTGTTTAAGGGTAAATTGCTATTTGTTACAAGCAAAATGACAAGCATGCTGCTGTAAAATAATACATTTAAACCTGTGTTCCCAATTGGACAATATGATTATGTGTAATTTACACACACAAAAAACTGAAGAATATTACTGTACTTCCTTTATTCCTGTCAAAGCACTGCTGTTGTATTTGAAATGTAACAAGTTCACATTTCACACCTTGTTAAAATGTGAAAAATATTTTTAAATATATTTCTGAAGTTCTTTCAGATGCTTTATCAAAACAGCCATCCAATCAAACATTAGGCCTTCCGCTTCCTCTCTTAGAAACAATAGAGTTTTACAGATATGCCTGCTTTTATCATTTTATTTAATAACTCTGGTCTGGTTAGGAAATTATTATTAAGTCAACAATATGAAGTCAGTGATGAGTGTGATGCTCCCCAAAACATCAAATATCTCTGTTTTGTAGCCATACATACTGTAATAGCTCCTTTTAATGATTAAAATAATGATAAAATATATAGAATAAATTACAGCGCATCTCAAAAATAAGAATATTGTGTAAAATGTTTTCATTATTTACAATCAAAAGGTTTTAACCTATATTCTAGATTAATTACTTGCAAAGTAAAATATTTCGAGTCTTTTTGTTTACATTTCGTTGATTACAGCTTACAGCTCATGAAAAGCAAAATTCCAGAATCTTCTATACATACACTTACTCACTCTCTCATCATGCTTTGGGCACAAGACGGGGTACACCCTGGACAGGAATCGAACCTGGACCCTGTTGGTGCACCGAGCCGCCTCTATATATACAGTATATGAAAAATGTAAAGTTGGCATGTCTGTACATTGAATGTATTTGTAAAAAAAAATATTTGGGGGGACGAGTAAGATGAGTCATAGAACACATCAAGATGGTTTTTGGATTTTTTTTATCTGTTTGTAATGCAAGCATCACGTAAAAACTACTGAATGGATTTTATTGGGGTTTTCACTGGTGTATTTGGCCGCATAGGTACATATTTGAAATTTAAATGGAAACCACATTTATAAGGTAAAAACACTACTTTCATTATAATCATCAAGAACTTGGCTAGCTTCAGAAGTAGTGGAATAAGGCTGGAGTCAGTACAACAAGAGCCACCATGAACTAATTTCTTCAGTAAATGTGTTAATTCTGCTGCATTCCTAGTAGTAAAGCACTTTTGATCCAGAGACAACATCGGGAGCATCTAATATGGGCTAATGGAAAAGAACTAGACAATTGCCCAAAATTCTCTTTTCCGATGAATGTAAACTATGCATTTGGAAATCAAGGCCTGGAGTCCTTAATTCCAGAGTGGAGAAATACAGAATCTGAAGTTGCTGGAAGTCTAGTGTTCCACAGTCAGTGATAATTTTGGGTGCCATGTCATTTGCTGGTGTTGTTTTATCAAGTCCAAAGGCAAATTCATGCTTCCCTCTGCAGGACTTAACACATCCCCATAGTGCCAAATCTACCACTAACTGGTTTGCTGACCATGATATTTACAGTATGTGCTGATTGGCCAGCCAACTCTGCTGAACTGAACTGAACTCCATGCTGCACTGATGCAATAATTCATACTAAAGGAGCCCTGACCAAGTGTTAAGTACATAAATTAACATATATTCCTTTTTTGACTGATATCAGGAAGAATTCTAATATGTTGAGATACTATTTTTTTTATTTGCATGAGCTATAAGCCATAATCAAAATGAAAAGGCAGGAAATATTTAAATTTGACATTGTGATGATTTTCACTTTTTGAATTAAATTAAATTAAATTAAATTAAATTAAATTAAATTAAATTAAATTAAATTAAATTAAATTAAGGAAAAATCCATGATATTCCTTTTTTTTTTTTTTAGAAGCACTGTATATGCCATGTTAAGTAGGTTTGCTCTCCAATGTAGAAGTTGTACAATTCTGACACAGCACATTTATGGGGTCAAAAACTGGCTCACTGGGGCAAGAAATTATGTTATGATCATTTTCAGTGAAGGAGGAGGCAGTTAATGAAAGGGTTTTTAAATTGGACTAATTCCAAATTGTAATCAGAATTTAATTAAATAGATTTTTGCAAACTGGCAAATTATAAGTGCATACAATGTGCCTATGATATACAGTAATTTTCTATTGCAAGAAGTATTGGAAAGATGGCCAGATGGAAAGAGGGTTCATGGAGTGGAAAAATCCATCAGAAATGCACGTGACCTACAGAAATGTTGTTTCTTATTTCCAGCTGAGGAAAAAGATGGATAATGTGTCTCGCTTTTTAAACACCTGAATTCTATGGTTAGTTTAAGTTCTTGTATGTTATATTACATTAGGTATAACTGATTAGGTATACATGTGGATAACTGATTATCATACCTCAATGTGATTCAAAACTGGATGATTTCTCTTCACTGATCCCTGAGCTCAATGTTGGGAGTGGATTTTCCCAGTAGCTCGTTCTTGTAACAGCATATAATGATAGCAGTAAGCAGTTGCCATCACAAATAAAAGTATCTAGCAGTCATTAAATGTTTAAACAGTAATTTTCGAAGCATGGACAGAAAGGCTTCATTTGGTCCAAAAGTGTGGAAAAGGTGAACCAAAAATGATGAAGGGTCTGCTGGATGATGCTGGAAAGTGTTCCAAGATAATAGATTTATTAAAGCAGCGTTCAAGCAATGATGAGGACAATGGCGAATATACAGAAACATCGAAGAGGAGTGAGCAGGAAACATGCACTCTGTCATGCTTCTATGCTATAGTATGTGCAGTAATCTATCCAATTTAACTAGCTAAAGAACAAAATGGTTCTGTTAACCTGAGGAATCATTGCTACAGTACGGTTTAACCAGTCAGATCCACTGCACAAACATTTAAACAAGTTGATGCTAAATTACTTTAAAGTGTTTCAAAATGTCATGAACTTTAATTGGTAGATAAAAGAAAACAGTAAATTTTATAATTTTTTTCTAGACTACTCTTTTTTTCACATTATAGCCCATATATAGGCATATAAAATTTTACATCCAGCCCAGCAATAAAAAATTAGTTGTTAAATCCAAGTGAACTTTCTAAGAATGGGAAAAGAAGAAGGACAAGGGCTATTGCTTGACGGTGAAGTAAATGTTCATAATATTGTACATTCATATGATCAGGTTGGGCTACTTCATTCAAGTTATTTATTCTTGCATTACAGGAAATAGAATGAATGGCAAGCACAGTATGTTGCATAATGCACCACATATGTACAGTACAGTATTTCTGTATATCAAGATTGGACTATTCACCGTGAGCGTCACAAATTCAACACTATTTGGTGTGATGACTATTTGATTTCAGACAGTCCTCATGAAGCCAGTTATGTGTATTTTTAATAAACAAATAAACCTGAGTCAAACAGATATGCTGAGAAAGTCTACAAGTAACTCTATGAAGCCAAATATGTATGTAATGACCAGATAGTGCCACTGAACACTGTTTTTAATGTGTTTAAAAGTAATTGAAGCATAGATACGTTTGGTGCTTTTATGCTCTTCCAACTTAAATACAACTAATTAATGGTTATCTGGAAAAGTCAGAAAGTGAGAGAGGCCATAACAGCAGGCTTTTAGGTCAGGTCATTAAGCCAACTTTAAATGGATCTTTTGTACATACAAACATGGGGAGGAAAATATTGGAAAATGTAAAGTTTAATCATTTTACATGTGAGCCTAAGGCAAATAATGATGATTGTATTTGACTGATTGAATGATTGAATTTATAATTATTGGATTAACATTGAAAAAATTTTGTCAGTTCAAATTTTGTGTATTAAATTGGGGCAGATTTGACAGAAAATTCTTGGACTGATTTTTGTAGTCAGTCGGCCTGACGGTGATTATATCAGAGAGGACTCCTTTGTCTATAGATATAGGCCTATTAATAGATCTTATACAGTAGATCTATTGATTTTTAAGCTAAGTTCGAAATACAGTAAGGGATCATCACCTAGGAAGATATTAAACACATTCATAGCAGTAGTGATTAGAGAATCACAGGCTTGTTATATACCATTTCTAAGCCCATACCTGACCGATTTGAGCAACTTCAGATCATAGCTTTATGCACTACCTTTCTTACCCTGGCCATTACATGGAATAAAGCAAATCTGGACTCATTAGACCCCATGACTTTTTAACATTGTTCAATCTTTATGCTCTCTAGCATATTGATGCCTTTTTTCAATTAGTCTCACTAAGCACTTTCCTTATGGCCACACAGCTGTTTAAACCTTTGAGTTCTTATCACATGGTGCCATGTGCAACTGCTCTTACAATTCCAGTACTTTCAGCAGTCTCCTTAGATGTTCACTTGTCTTTGTTTAGTTGCCAATAATTTGTTCTTTCTGAAAGACAGTGCCATATTTTTCAAGATTACTGGATACATTTTCGATGCTGTAAAAGAAATGAGAAGCTACGCACTGCATCACTTAGTGCTAAAATAATTGTTGCCAGCTGAAACGTAATTATCACTGCAGTAAATATCCAATTAAAAGCTCTAAGAATCGGCTTATTTAAATACAAATGGTGCCTTTTTTGCCCAGGTAGTGAAGAAATAATGAGTAGTATAGTAGTTATAGCTGCAAGCAACAATTAAAGAGCCAAGCAGTTTTTGACCCCACCCCATAATGATGAATAATGACGAAAAACAGACAGTAACCCATATGGACCATCAGTGCTTGGTCCAAACAAGAAATAACAAATTTAATGGCTATATGTCAAGCCATTGCTGAACTAATGTCTCACTTCCTCCAATGTTGTGAATGAAGTCAGAGCTTGTTTGTTAATATTAGATCATGTTGCTCATTTCAGGTTTGACATCAACTCATATAACAGCGTTGCTCAGAAATGGCAGCACTTGTTTTTCTATGTCACCCTCAAATGAATTTGACATTACCTGCAGACAGTTAATGGCGAACCATCCTGTATTTCCAAAATCTGAGAACGAAATAAGCTTTTCTTGGGTTAGTCTAACAAGTCGCTGGTCTAAGTTTCATAATGAATGGGGAAAAAATATATAAGACATAAAAAAAAAGTTAAGACATAACGTTAAGACATATTTTTGATTATGTCACCCTGTTGCCAAGACATGCCTTAACTCCCTGAATAGTGATTTTATTGTTGGGTTTGTTGGCATTATATGAATAAATCATTCCTTATATATTCCACAAGCCAGATAAACAGTTTTGCTTGGCTTAGTGAAATGATGGTGCAATCCATATCTCAAGAAAGAAGAAGAATGAGGTTTGCTGTGATATCATAGCTTCTGATTATTGAGGTTTACAGGTTGTGTATGTAAGCAAAGTTGTTAAACATAATTCCAGTATGTAGGGATGGCCCTCATTCTACAGAAAGCAAACCTCTGTCACATAGTGTAGTTTAGTGTAAGATACTGTATAGCTTGATAAATGTATATACTCTGTCTCAATATCCAGTTGACTGGTTTTGACTAATTCCAGGTGATTACAGAACCTCTGTGCACAAAAGCTTTTAGGCCTTAGTGTGCTTCTCACCAGCTCATCTGATGTACTGATCCATTTGGGGGGAAAAAAAATTAATAATAATATTGTCTTATGATTCCCTAGGATTTGTTATATACAGTAACTTGCTGTATCATACTTCATGTGTTTCAGCATACTACAATCTATCCCACTTTGACTTTGTACTTAAAAGATGTCTGTGGTACATTCTGCAAAACATATTTTCACAGTTAAGTTGCTACTGGTGAGCCCTTGAGCCAGGCTCTTAACCCTGTCTGCTCCACGGGCGCTATATCCTGGCTGACCCTGCGTTCTTTCTGGTACAGATGGTAGTCACGCGGTATTCTGGTTTTACCGCCACGCCTCACGGTGGCAGCATTTGTGTTTGTGTGTTTGCTGGCTTCTTCCGCTGAGTGGCGCTATATAACTATAGACTGACTCCTCGGGCATCAGTTCATTCTCTCAAGGATTAATGAGACGCGCTGCTTTAGAGCTGCACGTAGTAGCGGATAAAATCAAGTCAAACATTGTAGTTAAATGAATTCATAATCACAGTATTAAAATTACAGTACAAATGTAGAAATTAAATTAAATCTTATAAGGATCGAATTTATGCAAAGTAAACGTTAACACAGTGAGCCTTTAGATTTTATCATGTGTAATTAGAAAAGGTACGCGTGTTTGTTTTTTTGTCATCTTATATTTTGTGTTTTTTAAATTTGTAGTAGATTTATTAACTAAAATAAAATAAAATAAATGACCATAAAAATTCAAACATTGTCAGGACGTGCTACTGCATCTGCTGAGATGTCGATGTGTTTTTGCGTTATTATAAGAATTAAATGCAGTAGGCTGTTATGATCATCATAATGTTCTTTAATA
>JAQQZT010000013.1:7957524-7969609 GCA_030068275.1 Clarias platycephalus | reverse complement strand
TGGTGGTCCTTATCCTACCCTGATTTCTGCTAACGGCAAGTTATTGTTTTAATAGCAGTAGCGAGTTTGTTACAACTTAGTTTTGGAGAAAGTAAATTCTTATTAATATTGGATTTCCAGGTATATATAACACTACACTTCTCATCCAGTGTGCATTGGACGAGATTGCAAGGGCAACATTCTGGCATTATACCTAGTTTTGGTATACTACATATCAAAAACATTCTTATATATGGTTATTTCTGTATTTTTCACCTAAAAGATAGAAAGTTTAATGCATTTAAGTGCATTTAAATGTAATAATTTAACTATACACTGCTTTTCATTTCGCTGCATGGACCTGCAATTGCGTACAAATGACGCCCTGTGCCGAGCATGTGTTTGTATAAAATGCCAGCAGCACGTTGCGGCAGACTGAGTTTGTGCTACCCAGGAAGCTGGAATGGTTGGTGATTTTACTTGCCGATGTCCGAATTTTGATTAATTTTCTTTTGCCTTTTAATTTTAAAGCAGTCGTGTAGTGTGCAATGTTGTGACTTTTGTGACAATAATTGAATATGCGTAATTGTAGCAATTTAGAGGTAATTTTGTTGCTTCTTAAAATTCAATAAAATGTGTTTGCTGTCACTGGAATAATAACATCACATCTTCAAGTTTGAATCTGGCCTGTACTGAACATGTTGTAATGAGCATGTTATATCAGAATTTTGGTGCATTTAACATTTAAAATCAACCCCAAACTATAATCAATGCCTGAAGCATGGCGGTAAACATACAGTAAACCAGTATAAAATGTTCGCCCATCATGCAATTGTGTAATGTTTCGTCAAATACTTGGCCTGCCAAACTGAATTTACTACATGAAAATATACCAGCTATGCAATACTAACCTTGGTCAGAATATTAATCATCCATTTTATTCCCATTTGATTATGATAATGAATGCTAATTTTTGCTTCAGGCTTTGCATAAGTAATCCTTTCTCACTTTTTACAATAGCAATTCTTTTGATGACTAACACAACTAACCTTGATACATCTCTTTGAATATGCTTTGATGCCTTACAAACTGGAACATAAAAGCAACATCATGCATGTTTATTGATAACATCCTTATTTCCCATTAGGTGGCACGTGTCTCTGAAATATAAATACACGCAATGACACTAAATAAAAGTAAAATGCTGCTGACTTTAATTCATATATGTTTTCTGTACAAGAATGATTTGGAACTGAATATATGCTCTGGATGTCTTCGGTATAGTCAAGAGCCTATAGAGAGGAAGAGAATGAAATGATCCATTAGTCCTGTGTTCCAAGTGCACTCTAACATAAGGAGAAAGTGGCAGTGTACTGTATTACAGCAAGTGTGACTAATTAGACAAAGATTTTGTATAAATATGGAGTGTTAAGGATGTCTGTGTGAGGGCATGTGACAGGCAGGCAGAGGAAGCATCTTTTGTGCATGAGAAGCACAAGCCTGCCAAAAAAGTTATTTTATTACAGAAAATGAAATTATTCACCCCGAATGACTTCCATATCAATAGTCCGCATTGCATTAGATTTATTTTGTGATTAAAATGCAATGGATGGATGTCTTTAGTTTAAACCTTTTTGATAGACAATGTGGTCTACATTGGTCTATTTTCTCTCTGGCTATAGGTTTCATACACTACAAATAATGTCATTTGACTACCTGCAATTTGAGCACCAGTGTGCCCTGAGACACCACCTCAACTAACAACTATTAACTTTTCATAAGAATAATAGCATTAAACATCTTGTTTAATGGTAACATTTTTATTTAAAAGGGAAAAGTTTATTTACAATTTTCTATGGGCAGTTGGGCTCAATTTCCACTTAATGCCCAAACCGCAGCCACTGGATGTAGGGCCGTTCCCAAGCCTGGTTGAAACTAAAGGGTTACATTAGGAAGTGTATGTGGCATAAAACCTGTGAGAAGTTGTGTACGGATCGGATGGTCTGCTGTGACCGACAAGATATTATTTAGTTTCTAAATTAACATATTCAATTTGAAACACTACGAAACAAACTTCCGCTGACAGCAGTAACGTACACCAGTGTTGACAGAATACATCATGCGTAGGCCTCCACTAGTGAATTTTTCTGCCCTTGTTCTTTGCTTTCTCTCTGATACACAACACTAGTAACCTCTTTCAGAATTGCTCCCTCCTATCCACTGAGATCAGTAAATTGAGTTCCCCAACAGTAATAACTGAACAGGAGGGAATTTAATACTTTAACCAATACATAGAAGAAGGTGTGATGCACTAACATTTGGCTCATGGAGGCTTTCTGAGCATGCAGGCTGTAATGGAATGTGACAGACAAATCAGAGCTGGAAATTGTCTGTGTGTATAGAATCTATATAGTGCAGCTCGACAGGTGCCATGTTTTGGGTTTATTTTGATTGAAAGAACAGCGTCATTAAATTAAATTACAGATCAGAAGCGGTTGTGGCCTTGTTTGACAGTTGATTAATGTGCTAGTATTTCATATACCGTAGGATTTAATGTACATTCATGAGCACTTCTATGCTCCAAGCTCCAGCAGGGGCTAAGATTAGGCAGTGGATACAAAGATAGTCATCCTAAATATGCTAATATTGGGACACAAAGAATATGTAAACTCTAACATTTTTGCTTTCTCGCCAAAGTCAATTACGTTTTTGGTGTACTAAGCCTTTAGCAGGCTTACCTGAGAGTAAGTAAGGTGCTCAAATGTCAGCACAAAGGGAGAAAATTGTAAATGGCTGTGTAGTAATGAGTAATTTGCACCGATTCAGTTTTGGAATCATGAAACATATCTCTAACAGTAGTTCTGTCAATCCAAATTACAGGTTAGAGGCAGTATATTGTTCTCGTTAATAAATGTATTTGGAGAAAACAAGGATATTATGTACTTTTTAAGCTACATTAAAACAGATTATGGCAAAATGTGAATGTTTCACAACATTCATGACATGTTCTTTAATCAATTAAAATAAGATCTTGTCAATTTCTGAAACAATAATATGGGAAGCATATTCAGAAACATAATATTCAATATATATTAAATGTAATTGGAGATAGAGGATAATATTCGTTAAAAACCTGCCTGAGCAACTTAAATTTATAATATTACAAATGCAAATGTCTGTCTGCCTTTGTTACCAGTTTCAGGTACTAAACTAAAGTACGATGTACTTGTATGAAAACAGACATCTTCATAAGTTAAATAATAAAAGTTAGTAACCAAAATAATGGAAAACGAACTGTTAAATGTAATGTAATGTAATGTAATGAAATCAATTTAGAGTCTAAGAACAGAAAGGATTGTACATGAATAAGGCCCGAGAAGGATGTTTCTGTTATTTGAGCATTCATGTTATACTGTAGGTTTTCCTTTAAAATTCATACAAATTTTATTTATACTAATTGGACATACTGTACTGTTTCAACCCAAACTGCTTTTATTACAGTTATTAAACTAAACAGACCTTCTCTGAAACAGCAAAAAAGCTATGGGGAGCATTTTCACTGTACACAGCTTAGATGTGCCATTAACCTGCAGGGCTGTGGTGTTTAAACTGTTATTAATTGTCTTTATATTGAGCAAAATGATTACCTCATACGTTTTCAAATTTAGGCTATTAAGACTTACATGGAGTAAATTTGTGATGGCAGTGACAAAGAAGCAAATTGAGTCTTACAAGATGAATGAGTTACATCTGTAGATAAAGGATCTCATAATCTTACTAAAACTTTTACAATCTTTAAGTCTGTCACGTTCTGCTAGATGTTGGACTGTGGGCATGGTGTGGAGGCATAGGCGCAGAGGGGGATGAGGTGTAACAAAAAGAGTCTTTAATAATCATAAAACAAACATGAACAAAACAAGTTGGCTTGAACTTTGGAGCGTGCTATAAACAGAACTCATAAACTAAAACATACACGGACTAGGGATTACAAACACTGATTCAGAGTAAAAAGAGATTTGCTAACGACTCGTTTAGGCGAATGTGAGCCGACTCTTTTTTTTAATAGACAAAAAATTCATGTATCGTTCACTGTCAGCGTCACAGATAGTGCCGATAGTTTATGTTCACATGCAGCTACATGACACACTGCATGAAAGATAATATTTGAAAAAGCATAATACTGTAGGACCTCTTTAATGTCTGCATAGACAAATGTAGTCTGTCATGTTGGGCAATTTGTGACGCCTATTAGTATAATCTGCGTCTCTTTGGACTGTGAGAGGAAACCCACCAAGCACAGAGAGAACATGCAAACTTCATGCACACTGGCCCAATGCGGGAATCAAACTTGGACCCTGGAGGTGCAAGGCGACAGTGTTAACTACTATGCCGCCTTGACACCAATGTAGATGATATAACTGCTGTATATCATTCCATCAAACTCACCAAGGCATCTGACCTTGTGAGCAGGAAAGACTATAAAAGTCTGGCAATGGCCAGCTGTCCCTAACATTAATCAGCATTGTCAAGTGCATCCATGCTAAAATAAATGAGTCAGTTTTGATGGTTCTACATGATAATGCATTTTAGCATTGTCAAATGCATCCATGATAAAATAAATAGGTCAGTCTTGATGGTTCAATTTCTAAACCATGCCTAAATCAAACGGGAATTATTTTCCTAATAACAAACCTTGGATTGACATGGACCTGAAGGAAATACTGAATAAAATGAAGCAATATTTCAGGCACAAGGGCAGAGGACAAATAAGGAGGTTACCCTGTGCCAACAAGCTGTGTGGAATCCAACATCACCTCTTTAACTGGAGATATTATGAGACGAAGCTGTGGAAAACATCTTGACTGGGTTCTGTTCTGAAGAATACAATTCCCTCTTTCTTGAACACTTACAGGCCAGTAGCTCTCCTACTTGACCTCAAGTCAGCTCTTTTCTAGACCCCCTGCAGTTTGCCTACCAGCCACAGATAGGCCTGGTTAATGCAGTCATATTCTTTCTGCAAAAGACCCATCCCCATCTAGACTTCATCAACATCACAGTGAGAATCACTTTCTTTGATTTCTTAAGGCATATTTAACACCATTTAACCTCTCCTACTGAGAGAGATGATAAGAAGAATGCAAGTAGACACCTCCATAATCTTGTGGGTCACTGACTACCTGTCAAACAGACAACAGTTTGTGTGGACTTGGGAACCTGCCTATGTGAGTGCCTACTGATTAGCACTAGAGGGCCAAAGGGAACTGTGCTTGTCCCCCTTCTCTTTACGCTATACACTACAGATTTTTTGTTTTGGTCAGTTATCTGCATTCTTCTAAATGTTCTAGGTGATGGTTGGTGCAATAGGGATGGACAGGAATATGAGTACAAGGCTGTCATCAACAACTGTGTGGAATGGTGAAAAAAAGAACCATCTTCTCATCATTGTGTTCAAGACACAAAAGGACACAGCCACCACCATCCCCAGTACGATCAGGTGTCAGGATGTTGAACTGGTTGACGTCTATAGATGCCTTGGTGTCCATCATGACAATAAGCTGCACTGAAAGGTCAACTCAGAGACTGTGCACAGGAACAGGAAGAGCAGGTCCTTCACAATTTGCAGCAATTTGCAGATATTCTACCAGTCTGGTGGCCAGTGCAAATTTATTTGTAGCAGTATGCTGGAGAGGCAGCATCAAAGCTGAAGGTGCAAAAATCATCAAACTGATCAAGAAAGCTAGCTTGTATTTTAACTGCCCTCTGGACAGATTTGAGCTGTTGGTGGAAAACTCAAAGCCATTCTGGTCACTCCATGATCTACTGGTTAAATGGTCACACTCATTTAGTAGAGATTCATTTAGCTTTGTAAAAAGAACAATAATTTATAGTTCATAGGAGATCATTTGTATTAACAGCAATCACACATCCACAAATTATATCCATACGCACCGTCACTTTTTTTTTCTCGCAATGTCTACACCATCGACAGTTGTTTAATATATATATATATATAATGGAACCTTGGCCTGCGAACGTTTTACAAGACGACCAAAATCTTTAAAGAAATGTTAACTTAATAAACAAGAGAGGTCTTGACATACGAGTAGTACGCATACGCTTTTTCTGCCGAGCGTCACGTGATCACTTCTCTCGCGCGCGATTGTGGGTAATTGTCTCCCATGTCTCATATAGTCAAAATCCATGTGCATGTGTACTGTTTACTATACTAAACAATAATATGGTTTTAAGTACTTATTTTGTCTTTATTCTTGTAGAAGGTGACAATGATGCCATTCATTATGTCAAGTGGCATCACTCCAGCGCTGGCATACCTACAGTTATTGGCTGAAAGTACCTTTGCCCTCTTTATACATATTAGGCTTTTTTATACACTTCGTGCTTTATTAGAGTATTTCAGTGGTTCCTTTAGTTCTTCCAAAGCAGGAACTGCATAAGTCTTTGCATCATCAACAGAGACGCAGTGGCATTTATAGTTACCTAAGTGACATTTGCATACAATTTAAAGTCATTTTCTGCTGAGCATTTTATTTATTCTGTCTTATATGATTTCACCTATGCATGACTTCTGTGGTACTGTCTTGTTATGTGTTTTCATTCTTAGTGTGAGTCTCCCCAAGCCCAACACACCCAGTAAAGCAAATAGACCATGGCAAGGTTGAGGCACTACATGCCCAGCTTGGTCTAGGTTAATGAAAGGTAAAAACTGACAACATTAAATGTGTTGCAGTAATATCTGGTCAGTACTGGCCATTCCGTGCATATGACAACAAACATCAACATTCTCTGTATCAAACATTCTTTTCGTGCTTGGGTTATGAGTTAGGGTTGGTAGCTGGAATGTTTAATAAACCTAGAATTTTTCAGTCATAATTCCAAAATATACTTTTGGCAAACACCATACCCAAGGCCAACATTTTGTTAGGAAGAGTGGAATAAAGGTGCCAAATCAAGATGTGCTAAATTGGTGAACTCATACCCTAGAGGGCTACTGCTGTATAACTAGCAAAAAAGTTGCTTGTAGGTGCAAAAAAACTAGCCAAAATGTGAACATATTTTTGCAACTTCAACCTGTCAGTTGTGTTTCTGCTGATGGCATATGGCACTGCTGGGATTGGAAAACATCTGAGCCGTTCTTTGTTGTTTTTGGTTTAATGGGTTGGACACTGGGGAGTCATTGCTGTCTAAAGCACAGCGTGTCTTTCCCATGGGCACAGAGAGTGTTAGTCCTCTGTGATTACATCCATGTGTGATATCAACCCGATGACTGGATTAAACAGCTGGATTCACCTGCACGCCGTGCGGTATGGAGGATTGCTGTCTCGTTTCTACATGCAGACACACATTAGTGCCTTTCAATTATTTTGAGGACCTTCCATTGACATGATTACTAATGCGACTAATTAATGCAATGCTACACCTAAAGCTAATCCAAATCCCCAGTAACCGAAAGGGAACCTTTCTGCTCTTTTTGTTTTTAAGCTGCAGTTTAAGATATAGAGATAAAGAAACAGACACATTCAAAACACCCTCACATACACACACATCCTTTTTCTCCAAATCAGTATGTACTTGGTATGCACTGAAGACATTTGCTCCTCATTGTCACAGATCCCACGTAGAGACTCTCTCCCTGACCGGCCTCTACTTTGGATTTACTGTGCACCCCATAGTTAGCACGTACATCCCGACAAGAGGACAAACACGCTGATGGTTCATCTTTTTTTTTTATATATTTTTTTAAAAGAAATTTTTTATTCATTAAGTAACATTTGGGAAGTGGTTAAAGTAGATAACGTCAATCATTCCCATTTCCAGCCTATATGACAGACCAAAGATTTTTATTTTTTTTTCAGAAAGTTTATCACAGTTTGCAATAGTATGCAATTAACATTTGTTTTTAATTGTTTAAGAACTGTAACACTTTTTTTTGGTAACTGATGATACTTGAGTAACAAAATGCAGTGTAAACAAATAATAGATTTTTTAAATTTAGTTTAAGTTTTGAGATGTTTTTCATATTTTATTTGCTATATACTGTTTCAGCAAGGGCTGATTCATTTAGGAAAGAGAGGACCCCCCCCCCCCCCCATGTAATAAATAAATAAATACATAAATAATACATATTACTGTTCAATACTTTTACAAATTCTTGTAGCATATACTTTACAAATTAAGATTTTTGTGAAAGCACACTTACACATGAAATTTTTTTGTGTCAAATAGACCCCAGGTTCGTAGCAACAACTGCAAACAGTAAGCATTTCAGGGCTAACAGTATCATTAAGACAACAGCTGTCCCTGTTGTCTCCGTTGCAGCCTATACCAGGGGACCTGAGGTGGCATACACCCTGAACGGGGTACTATTACAGTACATTGCAGGGCACACAAGCACACACACACACACACTCACTTGCAGTCTGGGGAATTTGGAAATTCCAATGAATCCCAATTCTGCATGTCTTTGACTTTCGGGGGAAACCCAACAAGCACAAAGATGGACACTGTAAGCACACAGACCCTGGAGGTGTGGGGCCTCAGCACTAACCACTACACCACTGTGCCTCCATTAATAATAACCAACTTAGGATACAAGCAAATGTGAAACGAGACTAGACCGTGAACCCAGAAACAGCAGTCGACCATGTCAAAATGAAGTCCTAAGAACCAAACAAGTCCAGAGCGGCCACAGCTGCATGCCTTTAGAGGCAACCCTAACAGGTTTACGCTGTGCACAAAATGTAGGAGTATACAGTACCTTAAGCAAGAAGTGCAACAGAAGAATCATCATAAATCACCTTATTTTTACAGTATGATCCAATAGAGAGTGTAATGTACATTATAAATCATCTAGATTGCCGTTTTAAACAGTGTTGTGTCAAATATCTCACAATGTGTGATATGCCAAAGTCACTCTGTATCAGAGTTCTGTATCAAAACTGTAGGACTACAGTATCAAGTCAATTTAATTGTCGTCTCTCTATGGGTTAAAAGCATGTTTACATTTAAATAATTATCTGATCTCAAATTATAACCTTTCAAGCAAGTCGTAATCCACTTATATTTGTTTGTACATTTTTCACTGGTTGTTTTATATCTCTATATATTCAGAAGCAGATAGACCACACCATCTCACACATAAGATTAACTTCTCTCTGCTGGAATTTTCCTCAGCCTTTGTGTACAAAGTTAATGCATTTTCTCGGATTATACGTGTCTATACACACCGCTGCACTACACTATTCTAATCCATTCTATAAATATGCCTGTATATCATGCACCTCTATTTTCCCCTGCTGTTACAGAGTAAGAGAAGTTTTTCTTCCCTTCGAGGGTCAAATTAAAGAGCAAGCAGAGAGTGCAGTGTTGAGCACTTCCTGTTAATTTAAGTCTGGTGGTAAAGGTCATAAAAGTTTATACATTCACAATAGCAGTGAAAAAAGAATTTTTTTTAAAAGAGTTTTTATTTTTTTATAGATTTTTTTAAAGGTTTTACATGAATATTTATCACTGTGGGTAATAACTATGAGCACGCAGGTGAAACTGTTTGTACTGGTGTTATTCAAAAACATGTTAAACATGATTACAGTGATTAGTTTGGGAAATTATTTCGCATGTCAAAAAAGTATTTCCTATCATATGAGGGTGATCAAAACTGTATCTCATTTTCCACTTCATAGAATTTTGAGGTTTTCCAGCAGAGCAAGTCTTTGGCTTGGTGAATTTTAAGCCATGACAGTCATCTTTCACAAACACTATGGCGGTATCAACAAAGTGATGTCTAGTCATCTGTATAGAAGTGCACAAAAATAGTGAATTCAATACTGAATTACAGTGTATGTTTATAATTATTATTATTAGTATTGTTGTTATTATTACGGCCTCTACCAGACTCAAATGCAAACCCAAGAAAGAAGTTAATGAAACAAAAAGGGGAGTATAAAGGATAGGCGTTTATTCTAATAAGGATCAGAAAAGGTTTTGAAATGAGATTCAGATGCGTTTATGCCTCATTTTCTAATGCCTCATTTCACTGAGAGAAAAGCAGAGTCCTGCTTACTGCTGCCATCTCTAATTGCACCTTTTGCTCATGAGGCTTGAAAATGAATCGTTTAAAAAAAAAAAAAAAAAAAAAGCATTATCATCCGCCAAATATTGTTAAAGATGTTTTTGGATAAAGTACTGCAGATTCTTTCTGAACACGACATTTTCCTACAGAAAGTAAAAAGTATTTCTGCTGCTGCTCTAACACTTTTTTTGTTGTTAAAGAACATGAAAAAAATCGTCTACTTTGTGTTTTCATCCCTTTAAAATGTAATGTATTTTTCCCTTACGACCTTATTAACGACAAAATATTACTGAATACATTTTGTCAAATTATCTTACATGACCTAACAATCCTTGTTGCTTTTGTTAGCAGTATAATACTAGTGACACATCTTTCTTTCATTTTCTTAAGCATGCAGGTTTCTATGGCAACAGCTCTGCAGACTGAACAGAATGGAGGGTTAAAGGGGAAAGAGACTGCATATTGGGAGCTGCTTTTTAATTTTTAACATTTTTCTTACTATTCAGGAAGAGCACATTAATAATTGAGATGTTTAGTACTATGGGTATAACTCTCTGGCAAGTGGGACAATGTGAAATTCATGGAGGGATGTAGCCATATGGCATTCCATAATTTAATTGGTTATTTTTGTATGGCAGGTGGAGAAAAAAAAAAAAGCTGTGATTTCATACACGGCTTTGGACGAAATGCTAATAATTTTACTGCAATCATGTTAGCAGGTTGAAAATGTTGGTGACATCCTGAAACAGCCAGACGTTGTAGCCAAGCACCTCGAACATGAGTAGGCTCAGGTGCTCATCGCTCTCGACCTCATATTGGGGTTAATGCTGCAATATCTTCAACAGCAGCTCCTGTCACATTTGCTGGTGAAGTGGCAAAGTCATTGTGGTTTATCACACCACCCCTGCTGTTGGCAATATGTTGCTCCATGACAGTCAACTGACATTGGCAATGGTTATAGCCTTATATTTTTCCTGTGATATCTGGTATGTTCCCTATTGCTCTTTAACAAGTGCTGTATTCTTTTAACCATTTTTCTGGATGTTGATACTGTAGGACACTAGTTCGCAAATGTTTCGCAGTCAGACATTTAACTGTAAAATAACTTTCATGGACCACTAAAATATGAGGATTATATAAATGCAAACAATGCTACTGACTTTTTTTTACTCAATTGTTTACTCAATTCTTAACAGCACAAAGTCCAAATTTAACTCTATTTTCTTGTTTGCATAAACGTATTCAAGTAAATTCAAACGGCATAGAATAAAGAAATAAATGTCAAATATTACAAGTTGGGTTGTGTTTTTTTCCACGTCCCCAAAACACACATGATTAAATAGTCAAATTGTCCCTAAGCAATGTGTCTGGTCTACACTGATGAATCAGGACTGCAGCTGTCCAGTGTTCCGGGGAATTACCCCAGATCCAGTGCGACCACGATACAGTGTCTATAAAAGTGCTATACAAGGCCCCTGACAGGAAAAAAAATCCTTGGAGCCAATTCATGTTTTAGGAGGCAACAATTTCCATAAAATAATCGGCCCAACTTTTGTAGCCACGCTGGAGCCGTGTGTACAAAGAACTTAGCTGCTAGCGTTATCAGATGCTGATTATGACGATGATAACTGAATACTGGCTAAATCTGGTTGTGATGAATATTCCTGAACATTTTCACTGATGGACTCATGCTTTGTATCAGTGGCATTTCATTTGGCCATTTAGATCCTTAGATGTCAATATACCTAACTTCGTCTAGCTAGCCAGCTAAGCTATGTCCTGCACCTTATTTACTGTAGCACAGCCCTGGGTGATTTTCACAAGCTGCCAAGGTCAGTCATCTTCTATACCGCTTTGTCCTGTAGTCAGGGTCGCGGGGGCCTGGAGCCTATCCCCGGAAACTTAGGGCACAAGGCGGGGTACACCCTGGACAGGGTGCCAGTCCATCGCAGGGCACACACACATACACACTCATTCACACACTACGGGCAATTTGGGAACGCCAATTAACCTAACCTA
>JAQQZT010000013.1:7938398-7949993 GCA_030068275.1 Clarias platycephalus | reverse complement strand
AAAAAAAAAAAAAAAAAAAAAAAAAATATATATATATATATATATATATATATATATATATATATATATATATATATCATAAAGAAGAGAAATATACCAATATAGCGAATAACATTTTTGTAGAAAAGAATATTTATCAAGGACACTCCAGCATACAGTCACCAAAAATCACCTCCTAATTTTATGATATGCTCTACGTATTAGTGAAATTTTCAGCATCCCTTATAAAAAGATCCAGGGATGGTGTTAAGCAAACACATTTCAGAAAGAGAAATGTCAGCTGTCACTTTTGCTTTCGTCTTTAATGAGACAAGTTGATTTTAGTGCCATTTCAAAAATGTCATTGGCTAATGCATATGCAAATGCGACTCTTGTAATGATATGCTAGGGACTAACTGGTCATTATGGAACTGTGCCAAATATATTTTTGGGAGAAATATTGATACATAAAGGGTAATATGTTTATTATTTAAGAATCTTTTAAAGCTTTGAACCAGTTTTCTATATTAATTAGCATCCTCTAAAACCATATGGTTGTTTTAAATTTAATTTAATCTGCCATCATAGACATTTCATCTTTGCAATCATACTATATAAGGATTGCAATATGTTTGCTTTAGAATTTTTACTCACTCATCGTCTATACTGCTTTATCCTGTATACAGGGTCTTGAGTGGGGCTGAAGTCTGTCCCAGGAGACTTACTGAGAATGAGGCAAGGTACACCCTAGACAAGGTGCCATTCCATCGCAGGGCACACACACACACACACACACACATCGTTCACACACTACAGGCAATTTGGGAACACCAAATAGCCTAATCTGCATGTCTTTGGACTGTGGGAGGAAACCAGAGTACCTGGAGGAAACCCACCGAGCAAGAGTGGGTAGGATACAAACTCCATGGTTTAATGACCTGGTTTAATAATTTGTGTTCTTTAGCATTACATAAAGCTGTTTTTTTTTAGGACTATTTCAAAACAGTCAGCTGAACAATGAAATATTACAGTTAAAGAGAGGTTGGAGGTTCACTGAGCTTAATAAGGAACAGATCAGGTTCAGGTTCATTACCTACACTTGAATGATTTATTGGTTTCCTATAGTACCAGGGTTATGGCGGCAGGAGCGGTTTGTATTAGTAAGTTAATCAGTGCCAGTAAACAGAACCCATGGGTTTAGACATGAACAGTAAAGTTGGGGCTGACATTGCATGATCATTATCTTCTATTACACTCTGCTACTCAACATAAACATTTAATATATGGATTTCATTGAGCCTGTGAGTTAGTTTTTTTAAATATTCCTAGTCTGCCACTATGAACTGGCTACAGTGAATAATTCTTTAATTTCAGCATATGTCCCAGACTAGTTAAGTTAGCATGTGTTCCATCTATTCTTAAAAACCTTATCCAATTATATGAAGTTATGTTTTTTTTTTTAAATGAAGAATCATCTCTAAATGCCCTTTTATTTATAAGATTTCAGAGTAAGTGCCTGCTGTTTAGCTGTCAATTACAGTTTTTTCTTTTAAATGTCATTTATCTAATGGATTTTAATTAATTTTTTTTTGCTTTTGTTAGGCGTAAGCTGTTCTCTCTGCTATGTTTACTCCAAGTATTTAAATTTGGAAATCTTTGTTTAGATATAAACACAGTTGTACTGTATGTGCTGTATCATGCACCAATTTCCATACTGTAGGTTATCATATTTATCTGTGTGTACTAGCCACAGATGTGTGAGGTGTCTTCTGCCCTGCAGAAGGCACAGGTCGATTCTCAGCCAATGCCCAAACCACAGCCACTGGATACAGTGCCAGCCCCAAGCCCAGATAAAATGACAGGGTTTATCAGGAAGGGCATCCGGCGTAAAACTTGTGCCAGGTTGTGTGCGGATCAGATGGTCCGCTGTGACGACCCCTGGACAGGTGCAGCCAAGAGACAAAACATTAACCACTCATGACAGGCTGTCTTGTAACCATCGTAATGTAAATAAAAACATACGTCTTTGTAAATGACCCCTATAGTACAGATGTTTCAAGAATTGCAGGTAGTCTTTGGCACATTGGCATGTTATTTTTATTTTATATAATTTCCAAAATACAGTATGAACATTGTTTTATTTGTGGACTTTTATTCCTTCTTGGAATTTTGTAATGCAAAAGCCGTTCTATTCTTTCTTATCTATTTTAGAAATGTTGCTAAGAATGTTGTATTGTCCTTTGAGCATATGGAGAAAATTATTCATGTATTTAACGCTGGATTAGTGCAAGTCTTTATTTGCTTGCCTTAGTTAAATAGCTCTCACTCATCCCAGTTTAGTTCAGAAGAAGGCAGCCATCTTCTTATGAAGAGCAAATGCAGGGAGCACATTTGCATGTATTCATTTGGCAGATGCTTTTATCCAATTGAGCTGAGCAGATGAAGGGTATGGGCCTTGCTCGAGGGCCTAACAGTGGCAGATTGGCAGCGCCAGGATTTGAACTCACAACCTACTGATCAGTAGCCTAAAGCATTACCCACTGAATTACCACCACCTCACTCCAATCCTTGCCTTGCTTCACTGCTTACAGTTAAATTTTATGATTAAATTTTTAAACAGCTGCTGCTCACATATCAGAAATTGCATGGAGAAGCTAATGAATGCATTTCTGAATTGCTTTCTCCCTGTAGCACTTTTAGCAACGAGGTCCCTTAGGTCTTTCAACTAATGTTTCCTACAGTACGCAGGTATCCCAAAGACCAAACAAAAATGAAAGAGGCACTATGTTTTTCATGATCCTCTATTTTGGAGCAGTCTGTCTTGGTGTCATTGGTGATCAAATTCATCTTTGACTTGAATCCTATTTTACACTATTATTGAAAATCCAAACAGTTATGTAGTTATTAATACAAATTATGTATTAATAAGAGATTATAATTAACACATTTCGAACAGGAGTTTTGGACACACACACTCCAGTGACAACCAGCCTGACCCAGCAGGAATTTTTGGTTGTTAGACAATCGTGGTGATGTTAATTTGGCTATGTTATGAACATTGGAGCACTGTTGCTATTATGCTGGAAGTTCGAATTACTTTAATAAAATGACCCTTGGACAGCAGTGACTGCTTGATGGGATTACAGTGAACGAATGCCCCTAACACAATTTTGGAGATACGACCTAATAAAATAAAACAATATTAATACTAAACCAGTGAGTGGGACTTTTACTGGGCCGCTAGGATTCTCTTACATTTAAAAAATGCACCACAAAACATGGCCAATTATCACAATATTAAATTGTTAAGCTGCTAAAAGGGTAAAAAAATGCTTAACATCAGAAAACTGTTCTGTGAACACAGTGTGGATGCGCTGCAAACAACATATTACAGTATAGCAATACACCTCATGGTAATATTTCCAAAAGAAATTTGGAACCAACAGAGAGGTAATAATTTAACAGTAAGAGGTGTGAGACATGCGAGATTCATGCTGTGTGTCCGTCCCAATCTCTGATCGGAATTATAAAACCATGGACAGTGTGCAGATGGATGGTAATTGTCATAAAGGTTAAAATTTCTTTATTTTGAGGTTGTATAAAGTATTTGTATTTTGGTCATTCATTCAACACTATCTGTCATTTTATAAAAGTCACTCTAACTTTATAAAACAATTTAGCTGCTATGCCCACAAGGCCAAACTGGCTATGAACCATCTGCAGAGTTACTGAAAAGAAGAGCTATATAAAAATATCTGAATAAACCAACTGGTTTTCAGTCTTGGCATTAACAAAGTGTCACTAAAAACAATTTGGAAGGGATGTTGTGCGTGCAGAATAGGGGTGATATGGTGAAACGTTGTTCTAGTTAGCATTTTGTTGACAGCATTGTGGATTACCTGGATCATGCTTGTGCATCACCTGGAACATCCAGACCTCAAGGCATTATAATGGTTCATCCTTAATAATGATAATTGACTGAACTAGTATTTATGCATCATGCAGCAATGTTATAATTCTAAGTCTGAGCCTTTTAAATGCCTTAGTAATGTCATGCGGAATACAGTCGAAATTAAAACCAAGGACTTTCACTGATGCACATGATGTACTGTGCTTGAAAGGCCACCCAGGGTTTTTTCATAATTGTGTTTGCAACCCTATTAGAAATACTTCTCCCTTTTCAGAATTAAGCATAAGCGAGTTACTCAACATTTAGTTATTTCAGATTTTTTTATTAATTCTTTTTTTTTTTTTTTTTACATTCTTCAACTTTATTATGATGGTTATCTGTCATCTGTGTAGGTAGAAGTCAAAGCAGGAGAACAGGGGAAGTCTATACTGTACCAATGAGCCACAACATTACAATGCAAAACATTATGCCTAATATTATGTAGGTTCCCCTTCTGCTGCCTGGCCAGCTCTGGCCCCGCAGTGCATAACTCCAAGACGTCTGGAGGTGTGCCATGTTGTCTGGACGTCTGGAGCTGTGTGTGGCATGCGGAGTGGGGCCTTCACATATCACTATTTTGTCTGGCACATCCCATGGGTGATCGAAACGATTGGGATCTGGGGAGTTTGGAGGTCAGGTTGGCAGTGTCTTTGCCTGCTGGGCCCTGTGCATGGCACCATGTGGTGTCCTGGGTCTTCTGGTGCCTTTCTATCATGGCCAGCATTGACTTTTTTGTTGGATCAGGCAAGTAATTAATTAGTAATTGAATTAGCTATTTAATTGCTAATTAATGTTAATGTATTAATATTATGAGGTGTTAATAATATAATGTTATTGCTGATCTGTTTACTGTGTACCTTGGTAGGATATACGGTATGGGGAAAAAGCATGGGTCCTAGAATTGAGCGACCACATTTTGCTTTTTTATGTGTAAATTACTGTTAACCTGTCAGACTGTCAAATGATGCAGTGAGATACAACCCCAGAGGGACAAGTTATGTGCAAAAGTCTTGAGCCACACCTCATTTCTTCATATTTTTCTTTGCTAAATCAAGACGCTCTTGTATTTTTAATGTAGTTAAGAGAAATAATTCTCTAGGTTTCCTGGAGGACGTTTGGATCTACCATGGTACATACTTTGGTACAATGCTACATATTGTACTGTGAAACACATGCAAGGATACGGTCAAAAATATGTTATACAGTACATGTCACATGTGACATGTGGTGTAATGGTTAGTACTGCGGCCTCGCACCTTAAGAGTCGAGGATTTGAGTATTGGCATAAATTATTTGTGGATTTCCTCCGGGTACTTCGGTTTCCTCCCACAGTCAGCAGAGTAAGCTACAGTAATTGGTATTTGCAAATTGTCTTTAATGTGCCCATGCTTGCGCCCTGCAATGGATTGGACACATTATCCAAGGTTTACCCTGCCTAGTGCCCCAAGTTCCCTGGGATAGGTGGATTTGTGTCTGGGATTTGTGTCCTTTTTACAGCCAAAACCCCCTTTATCACCAACAAGCTGGAGGATGATCTGCGCACATTTTTGTTCCAGATTTTTTTAATTATTATTATTATTATTATTTTCTTGGTCGGGGGCATGGGATATAATTGGCTTGTTTAAGGCTAGCCAAATGCAAATATGGAAAAAGGACAAAAAGCATGGCATGGCACACTGGAGACCCATTTGAATGTGCAAAATTTTGGGGGCATAATAGCTGCCCTTTAAATGGAAGACCAAAAAATCAAGTAGAAATTCAGGATACTGTATTGTTTATACCAGTGAATATAACACTAATGAAAATTATTTGTACTTTTTTTTTTTTATACATCAGGTGTGTTAATTAAAAAAAGACAATTTTAGTGTGCTAAATATTCAGACTCCAGGGTCATACACGTACAGTATAGAGAGATTTTGCTGAGCTCAGGGAGGAGGGCACAGTGGCAGAGCCGTACAACCTATGTAATAAATCAAAGTACCTACCATGCTACATTTGCATAGGCCCAAGTATATTACAGCATGGATAAGTCTGAAGTTGTGGCTGTTTTAAGCTTGTTAAATAGAGCTTAACAGTTCTGCTGAAATGTTTATCCTATGTCATTAACATAATGTTATAATTTCTTAAGAGATACAGTACAATTAATAAGGTTTGTCTGGTTTTAGTAAACCTTTCATTTCAACTTTATCTTAATAAATAACACAAATGTCCAAATTCAGGCAGTGTAAAAGAAAGTCTTTTTTTGTTGTTGTTTGTTTTAGCTTTCTCAGCATAATATCTGAAAGAAAGTCACAGTGGTGATACTGTACATGCATTTGTAATGTATTTACGTTATCCTTTCAATATACTGTAACTGCCAGTCACTGCAGTAGTACCTTACAATAGAAATGGACAAACTATTAGAAGAGGCCTTTGTCACATATTACATTACTGCACTGTAAAATGGCTCCCCTGTTGCAGACGAGGTTAAGGGCCTTGCTCAAGGGCCCACCATTGGCAGCTTGGTTTAAACCACCAACCTAACTCAGAGCCTTAACCGACTGAACTACCACTGCTCCATTCCTATAAATAAAGACTTTGGTGACTGTAGGGTCCACTTTTCCTCCCTGATTCAGTGGCCCTCTACTAATGCTTTTGCAACTCCCATTTTGACTACTAGGTACATAACTAACTACTGTATAATGGCAGTGAGAGTGATAATTACACAACATTCAGAAGGGCAAGCCAACAGGTCATCATCAGCTTATATTATGTCTGTCACGTAGATGTTTTTAAATTCAAAAGAGGTTCTAAGTGTTTCAACAGAATGTTAAATGTATGGGAACATTACAGATACCTAACATTTGTTGTACTGAACGTCCCACCTGCCACTACAGGTCAGCCACCGCTGCCAGATTAAGGAAAATTATAGCCTCAACTAAATTGTGTCATATCACAAGTACCTGAACTCATAAGCATACACCTGCTCTAACTGAGACAGTCCATGTTTTATTAAACGTAACGGCCACTGGCAGTTAAAAACTGAGCTCATGTTTGTGTGAGCTTATGTTTAAAGCCCAAATGGCATAGATCTGTGCTGGCAACACATCATAGGTCACTTCAAAAGGACGATTTAAAAAATGTGCTTATATGGAATTCTTGCCTGTATTAACAGGGAGGCTTCAGACATCAAACTGTGTATTTGGATTTTTGGATATGTCAGGTAGAACAAATCGGTCATATTTGTATATTTGGTTAAAATTAAATTAAATTCAGTTTTCTTTTGATTTTTCCCTGATTTTAGTGGCATCCAATCCCTCTCGGTCACTAGGGCGCTCCCACATTAAGGCTACTACTACCACTTAGTTAGGAGGGCCGAAGACTATGGGATGAACCACTGACGTCAGCCAACCGCATCTTTCCGAACTGTTGGAGACAGCCTAACACACTCGGAGGACAGCGCTACCCGCTCCTTCCACTTGCCTGAGCTCACAGACGCGCCTGATTGACTGTAGAGCCGTGATTAATGTGGGAGCACTAAGTACCTCTCATCCCGGCCAATCAGCTCTCTCTAGACCTCCGGCTGCGAGAGGTTACAGCATCACCCGGGAATTGAACTCGCGATCTCCGGAGGATAAGACGAGCACTTTACCACTGCGCCACTCAGAGGCAAATGCTCTGAGTTTAGTGGCACACAGTGTCGTTTAATTTATCATTATGTTCATTATTAGCCTTAAATGCATATTTCACAGGGAGATACACAACGGGGTATCCTAAAAGAAAATTTCATTCCTTGCCATAACTACTGTGCATCCTGTCACATTTTCTGTGATAGATGGGAGTAATAGAGAAAATAATTTTCACTATTATAGCATCAAATAAATGACTTCGATGTGGGGGTCACAGAACAATGAAATTGCTTATTATTAAGAGTCATTATATGAATGTAATTTATAAAATTTTAAATGCATACATACAAAAATGAGTTAACACAGTTCCCTGTTAATTCTGGCACCTGTTTATTATAGTGATTTAAACCTTGAACCTACCAATCAGTAATCCAATAACTTAACCACTGAGCCACCGCTGCCCTATGAATAGCTGCATAAACAGCTGTTTTTTAGCTAATATTCCTTGTATTGGCTTATTGAAAATCCACTACGTGCGTGAACGTCTGACATTTGAGTTCTGTCTTAAAATGTCAATTAAGACTTAAGCTTAAGAAAGACATACAAGCAGTAATTAAATTAAGGTTTTTGTTGTTGTTGTTCGAAAAGAAAATCAAAACATTTGTCCACTGAAAATTATTCATCAATTTTGACAAGTTATTTACATGTACAGTATTTGCAATGAATGTATAAAGAAAAAAGAAAACAGAAAAGCCTACCATATGTGAGATGCCAGTTAAGCTATTGTATTGTATAAAATTAATCCACCACCACCCCTACGTTATATTTAGCACCCCCTTCTGGCTTGTCATTCTGACTTATTCGCGGCTTCATTTTATTGCTCTCATTGGCATTCTGAACCTGAGTCAGCTCTCCGCACCCACCTCCCATCGGCTAGACTGCTTGCTTCCTTCAGCCTCACTAGATGACTGAGGAAGATGGAGGCTTCCATGAGCTCATCTAATCCTGCAGCTTATTGTGTCATAATGTACATGTAGCATGACACGTCTGTAAATACAAGGTATGAGAACAGGCTCAGGTATTTGTGCATTATGGGAACACGGTATCAGGAATCCTATAATATTGCTACTCAAGGGTTCATGGCGGATTATCGTTTGTGGTTATTTGAGTTACTGTAGCCCTTCAGTCTGGCCATTCTCCTCTAACTGTCTTAACAACCAGATGTTTCTGCTCACAAAACCACTACTCAATTCATTGTTCTTGTTTTCTGCACTATATATCAACTAAGGGTTGTATGTGAAAATCCCAGGAAGTTCGCAGTTGAAAAATGTTCAGACTGGTCTGTCTAGCACCAGTCAGGTTCACTGTGATCACAATTTCCCCATTTTGATATTTAACATGAGGATTAACCGAAGCTCTTGACCTGTATTTGCATGGTTTTATGTGCTACCCTGCTGCCTCATAAATCGCTGATTGAATAATTGCATGAATGTCCAGGTGCACGGGTGCTCACAAATAAAGTGACCCATGATTAAACAAATTCGCCTGCTATGTGATTTACCAAAACATTCTCTTTTTCGTGGGCTTATTTAGAGTTCTTCACTGCGTCTCATTCAGCTCTACAGTCTCCCTTTATCGAATCAAAAAGTGATCTTGATCATAACACAGTTCATTTCTTCACACTGTTTGAACCAAAAACAGACTAAGTGCACTTAAAAAAGTGCACTTCTTTTTTTTTTTTAATCACTGTGACTTGTGGGCCTAGAGCAAAAGGCAACAACCTCAATTGTTACTGGCCTTTTTGAGTAAGAGTCTTAGTCACTTGCTTTTAATTACCTCATGCTTTTTGGTGGACTGTCACTTAAAAATAAAATATTCTGTCTTTATGCCTTTGCCATCCTTGAAACTTCATTCATGTATTTATTGTATTATCTAATTAGGGAAAAACATCAAATGCAAGGAAATCTGGAGCGATTGCAACAATAAACATTACTGTCAATGGAAGAACAGCATTGAATATGTCCAATTCGATTACATATAAAACCAGTGATTGTGGTCCACTGATAAGAAACTACAGTACCTTGTTACTTTGTCATTAGGAAAACTAGAATATTATCAAGTACTGTAATAGTGCTTCTCAACCTAGAGTCCATAGCATCATTACAAGAGGGCTAGGGAAATGGTTCTAACAAATATGTTAAATATAAAATAGTTCAAAATATAATTTCTTAAAGTTGATTAAACACAATAAATATGTAAACAAAGAAAATGTAAACGAAATGAACCTAGCAACTAAGATTTTCATTTCGTGAGGGACTAATGGCTCTAATGTTTACTGGAGCAACTCAAATAACAAAATTAATTGTTAAATGTATCTTAAATGTTTTACCAGTTGGACTCACACCGGGTTGATGGTTCAAATTCCGCCTAGAGTCCGTGTACGTGGAGTTTGCATGTTGTCCCTGTGCTTGATGGGTTGTCTCACACAGTCCAGAGACATGCAGGTTAGGATAATTGGTGTTCCCAAATTGCCTGTAGTGTGTAGTAGTAGTGTGTGTGTGTGTGTGTGTGTGTGTGTGTGTGTGTGTGTGTGTGTGTGCGCTCTGCTGTCCAAGGTGTACCGTGCCTTGTGCTTTAGGTATTTTGGCTCCATGCCCCCATAACCCTGTGCTATAGGATAAGTCTTATAGAAGATGAATGAATTAATTATTATAGTTTTATTCATTCATTTAATTATCAAAGTCACTGTCACATTTCTTTATTATTAAAAAAAAAATCAGACATTGCCATTAATAAGTGTCTTCATTAAATTAACACTGCTGATTCTCCATGCAAGTTTGAAAGCCTTTTGTTGCCTTTATCATCTTGACAATACAGTACATACCTGTATGGTCTTTTTAATGCACTCACATGTCTTTATCGTGTGATGTAATGAATGGAGTTTCTGGCAGTATACATCATCTTTCAGCCTCAGTTTTGACACTTTGTCAGAACACTAATTTAGATTAATGGTTTGGTAGGAAGTGTAGAGGTGATCTGCTAGCAGGAGCTGACAGGCTGCCACTTAAGGGCAAAGCTAGACCATTGTAAATCAACTCACCTAAATGGACTGGCAGATAGAAATCTTCATTTATTTTGCATGCCAAAAGTTTTGCCAATGGGATGAGGATGGCATTTTGAGAGATGCAGACCCACTAAGGCTGGTCAGTGGGCATCTGGCAATTGCTTTTCACAGTTTAACAGTATGTACGTCTCTCTCTCTCTCTCTCTCTCTCTCTCTCTCTCTCTTTCTCTCTGTAATTATATAATGCATCTTAAAAAAATGTTTTTTGCAATAATTTAATTCAAGATGTAAAATTCCCATATTTTCTAGATTCATTACACATCAAGTGATATATATTAAGCTTTTTTGTTCTCATTTAAATTAGTATGGCTTATATGATTATAGCAAATCCAGCATTACAAAATATTAGAGTAGAGGTACAGTAGCTCAGTGTTTAAGGTGTTGGACTACAGTTTGGAAGGTCCCAGGTTCAAACCCCATGACCAAGTTGCCACTGTTGGGCCCTTGAGCAAGGCCCTTAACCCTCAACTAAGGAGGGTGAGCCACAGAAGGTCATCAATGAAAGAGTAGGCTGTACGCAGAATGCTGTATCAAAGCGTCTTCATGGAAAGTTACCGGGGTAACATGTGGTAAGGAAAGATGCTCAAGCAACAGGGATGAGCATAAAGATTCGACTCTTGTTATGTGCAATAAAATAAAGTCATCTGATGACCTGAATATACTGTGTGGTATATTCAGGTCATTCATTCCATAATGAATGTTCATAAAAAATCTGTATATTTAGGTCATCAGATGACTTTATTTTATTATAATGAGCATATTACAGTATGAGAGTAAAAGTGGTTCTAGTAGAATAATAAATCTTTTCAATATATACATTTACCGTGTATTGATTACCTGTTAAAATTGTATAATTATATTTTCCCCTTCAGATAAATGAATGTCCTAAATAATTAGATATTCAAAAGGAGAAGAATATATTACCTATATATATA
>JAQQZT010000013.1:7875054-7887014 GCA_030068275.1 Clarias platycephalus | reverse complement strand
TAAAGGAAAGAATGAATGGGGCCATGTATCGTGAGATTTTGAGTGAAAACCTCCTTCTATCAGCAAGGGCATTGAAGGTGAAACGTGTCTGGGTCTTTCAGCATGACAATGATCCCAAACACACCACCCGGGCAACGAAAGAGTGACTTCGTAAGAAGCATTTCAAGGTCCTGGAATGGCCTAGCCAGTCTCCAGATCTCGACCCCATAGAAAATCTTTGGAGGGAGTTGAAAGTCCGTGTTGCCCAGCGACAGCCCCAAAACATCACTGATCTAGAGGAGATCTGCATGGAGGAATCGGCCAAAATACCAGCAACAGTGTGAGAAAACCTTGTGAAGACTTACAGAAAACGTTTGACCTCTGTCATTGCCAACAAAGGGTACTGTATATAACAAAATACTGAGTTGAAATTTTGTTATTGACCAAATACTTATTTTCCACCATAATTTGCAAATTAATTCATAAAAAAATCCTTCAATGTGATTTTCTGGATTTGTTTTTCTTATTTTGTCTCTCATAGTTGAAAAATAATGATGAAAATTACAGGCCTCCCTCATCTTTTTAAGTGGGAGAACTTACACAATCGGTGGCTGACTAAATACCTTTTTACCCCACTGTATGCCATGCCATGTTGAGAATATTGGTGTTGTAAAAAGTAAAAGATTTTTTATTTTTAATCAATCATAAATGGGAAGCATAATGTAAGCAAATTAAGGGAAATTACACAGCTGTAGTTAGACAAAGTTGTCTCGTGTTATTAAATCATTAAATCAAGCACAGCATTATTTAATTACAAACCCAGGCTATGTTTAAGAGGAATCACTGTGTTATGTATCTCGACCTGACAAAGAAAACACTTATAATATTATTATTTGCTCATGAAACTGATTAACACTATGATTACTCTGTGTGCATTTTCATCCATTTAACATATTCTAAAATGCATGTTTGTTTCCTGCAAAATCTTTCTTGTACTACTAATGTTTTTTTAATAAAATGCAGAGTCTGTTTCTACTGTATGTTTATATACATATGTGTCATATATGTTTATATACAAATATGTCAGCATGTGAAGGTGTGTGTACTGTAATGATGTCTCGGTTTGTCTTAATTACTTTCCTGTGTTGGCAGTGCATGGTGTATGGGAGGAGTGGTCTCCATGGAGTCTGTGTTCCTTTACCTGTGGTCGGGGTCACCGAACCCGAACCCGAGTCTGCACCCCACCTCTGCATCATGGTAGGGCCTGTGACGGCCCAGATACTCAGAGTAAACTCTGCAACATCGCCCTTTGCCCAGGTCTGTCTTCTTCCCTTTCTTCCTTGTTTGTGAGTGATGTTGTGCTCTCGTGGCTCTAGCAAAAAAAAAAAAAAAACTTCTGTCACATTTTGCAGGATCTCTGACCTTACTAGTCGTCATAAAAGTTTTCTGCAAGAAACAAATTTATTACCATTGCACTAATTTTGAGACCACTTGAAGCTGTTATCTAATAAGAATTTGGATTGTAATTTCACCCACTGTTGCAATGTTTAATTTCCCTCTTATCCAGCAAAGGCAGAATGTTCAGTTAATGTTCAGTTTATTAAATCTGTAGCTCATGTTTCTAACTGAAACAGTAAACACTTATTAATATGCACGTTGAAAATTGCAATTTATAAACTGGTATGAAATGAGAAGAGTAGTTAACCATGACCTCATTAAATAAGGACATGCATGTTTGATAATGCTGATTACATTAAGATTCTTATGTAATAAAGCTTCAAATGTGAGAACAAAAATGTAGACATTAATATTGCTGATATGACATGTTACATTGGGCCAAATAATTTTACTGAACTGACTGCTGTGTGCATAACAATATATAGCCTATGGGTTTCTCATTGTGTCGTTCTTTTATCAGCATCCTAAAATAACCTCATATTATTAGACACTGTGTCATAAATAAGTAGAGTATCTATGAAAAAATTAACAATGACTCAAAAAAAAAACAAAAAAAACAATTGGACCCTGGTGTCCAATGAGGATCAGTCCTGCAGCGAAACTACGCACCTGGCAACACTTCCTGCACTGCTTTGAACAGCACACATGGTGCTAATTTACACCTGATTTTGGGAGACAGACAAAATTATATGCAAAACTGCCCACGGCTAGCTGGCCAAGGTTTATTACATTAGCTGCACTTCCTGTTTCTCCAAAGAATGGCTCTGGCATTACAGACATGATGCGACACATGGGGCTGAAGTGAAAATCGCTTAGCCGCAATTGCCCATGAATGGCAAGCAGATTTGTGATGATGAGATTCTCTGTACAGCAAATGTTTGGCTGTGATGGGGTAACTGACAGATTGTGCTCCATCCGATTGCAGACTGCTTTGTTTGTCTCCTTAAAAGCTTCGGCCCATTCATCAGGGAAAAAAAGGCCAGGCAATTAGCAGTTCTTCTCCTCACAGCATCTCTTTTCCCTGTAGACTCAGATCATTCAGTGCATCTTCTGTTGCCAAACAGGAGTTTTAGATTTTCATTCAGGCTCTTCTCAGGCAACCAGAGCATTTCTGTCAATGAGGTATAACCACAGCTGAAAAGGTTAATGTATTGCATTTGCTTGTCTGTGTGCCTGTGTGTGACAAAGAGAGAGAGAGAGAGAGAGAGAGAGAGAGAGAGAGAGAACAAAAATCTCTGTCTTATGTTTTAAGTTGCATTTCTGTGTAATCTGGCGTATTCATATAAAACAATAATTCCTTAAAAGTTGCTTTGTATTCTACGCAGCCTCTATCTCTACAGCTCATGCACAATTATTAGGCAAGTTGTATTCATAAGGATTAAGTGTATTATTGACCAAATACAGTGCTCTAAGTCAGTGGAAAATGTTAAACCTCAAACCTGCATGTTTCACAAAGAAAAAGTGAGTTCGTTCCTCAAGGGGAGTATATTGATGTGCACAACTATTATGCCTCTAAATGAAAAACTAAATCATCCGTGTAAGTGTAACAAATAAACAACCAAAAAATGAACAAATAAACACTTTTGGAATGTAAACATCATTCAATGACCAACATAGCCACCCTTCTTTTTAATAACTGCTATGAACATTCCATCCATGGAGTCCGTCAGTTGCTTGATCTGTTCATGATCAACTTTTGCTGCAGCATGGTGTTGAATGTCTTGTTTTAAGTAGAGGTCCGACATGTTCTCAATAGGGTTTAAGTCAGATGAGGAAAGGGCTTAAGTCTTCCGTCATCTGGCTAACCAAGCAGAACTTGGATGTATGCGATGGAGCATTGTCCTGCATAAACATCACGTCCAAATGATGCAGCCTTCTCCACGTTCCATTATTTGAAGAAACTTTCTTCTAGAAACTGGCTATAGCTTTGGGACTTCAGCCTGAAAATGTCCAACTTGCTCTTCTTTCATAATATCAGCCCATCCTCCACTGTGCAAGTATCTGACTTGAGGTGGTGCTGTGTTTCCCTTAGTGATCCAGCCATGGGCCCATCTATCTGGTCTATCAAGAGTCATTCTCATTTCATCTGTCCATAAAACCTTTGAAAAATATGTCAGCAGATATTTCTTGGCTCTGTCTTCACATTTCAACTTGTCAGTCTTGTTCAGTGATCATCATGTTTCTTCCTTCCTTACCTTAGCCATGTCTCTGAGCACTGAACACCTTGTACTTCTGGACGCTCCAGGGGGTTTGCAGTTATGGAAAGTGGTGACACAAAAGGATAATGGGTTAATGGTAGCTTTGATTTTTCTCAAGTCTCTTGCAGTTAATTTGCATCTTTTCTTCTGCACATATTTTTATGTGACCATGTTGACTATTTGCAAAAAAAACATTTGATTATCCGGTGATCAGGCCTCGATAGCTTAGCTATTTCAGGGGTGTTGCATCCCTCTAAAATGCCTGACTATTCATTGTTAGTAAAGGTAAAAAAAGCTGCCTAATAATTATGCACACCTTGATTTATAGTGTTACCAACTTTATGCTACACCCTCCTTCATCACACAGTTAAATATAACTGTTATTTAACTGTATAAGGTTTATATAGCTTGGAGTTGAAATATGCCTATACTGTATGTAACAATAAGGTCAGAATACTTACTTATCCTATTAATTGTGCATGCATACAGAATATCTAACTGTACAAAAATGGGAAAAAAAAAACATGACAGAAGAATGCTTTAAATACAGTACATAGAATACATAGTAAACAGTCGCTGCTGACTTAATACAGGAGCCATGTTTGTATTTTTAAAGTCATGCTGAGCTGTTAATAGGCTTTTTTCCAGTTGATATTTGTTTGTGGTGTCAAAAGCAGGTCTAAGGTTAACTGAATAATTTCTAATGTTTTGTCTCCTTGGCCCGCTACAGTGGATGGTCAGTGGCAGGAATGGAGTGCATGGAGTGATTGCTCGGTGACCTGTGCCAATGGGACGCAGCAGAGGAAGAGGCAGTGCTCAGCTGCTGCTCACGGCGGTTCAGAGTGTCGTGGTCACTGGGCAGAGAGCCGAGAGTGCCACAACCCCGAATGCACAGGTAAAAACTGTGTGAAGAAGCCCTTATGGTCACTGTACAGAATACGACACAATTAGATGACAAAATGAGTCTAGCCAGCGTTTCAGCCTCAGTCTCAATAAACAGAATGTCTCAGTAAAGTCTGATGAGGTTATTATAATTTTTAGGGATTATTACCCAGAGAAGTACTGCAAATAGAAAGGCCTTAAATAAAAATCATATAGCCATAATTTTCTATAAAAGACATTTTGCCAATGTCTATTTTAAAAGTGTTAAAGTAAAATTAAATGAAATATTTTTTTATTAGAGAAAAATTGTACATGTTAAGTGATTATTTTATATGAATAAATATTAGTTACATTAAGAAAATTACCTTGTGAATTGTCGGGCTGACCAGTAGTTTCTATTATACTACATATACTTAATAATGCATGTTTATATGGTAAGTGCTCATTTCTTTTATTTTCCTTTCTTTTAGTAAAATCAGGTCACTCCGCAATTAGGCAGCATAATTGCCATCATATTATGAAGGGATAAATATGATAGAATCTTTTTTGTGAACTTTCATCTGTCAAATTATATACTTTTATACAGCCCCTATAATTAGCATGATTTTATTTGTGGAGCCATTATTTTTTCTTTTTCTGTTTAAGATCATTTCAATGATAACATTTTAAATATGTTATACAGTATTTGCACTGATACACACTGATCAGCCAGAACATTAAAACCAAAAGGCTCTGACCTTTCAAGGCATAGATTGAAGGTGTGCTGAGATAATCTGAGAGGTGGGGCTTCCCTGGATTTGACCTTTTGTCCAAGCCAATCCCAAAGATGCTCAATCAGATTAAGATCTGAGAAATTTGCTCAGCACCTTGACCACTTTGTCATGCTCCTAAAAACATGCCTGAACAATTTTTGCACCGTGGCAGTTCTCATTGTCTTACTGAATGAGGTCACTGCCATTCGGGAATGCTGCTGCCATAAAGATGTACTTTGTACTTTGTAGATTGTACTTCTGCAACAAAATTTCGGTAAGTCATATGAGTCAAAATAAGATATACCTGAAAACTGTCGGATGTGAACAGGATCTGCATAAGTACTGTACTTTGACCGGTCTTCAACGACGCAGCTCTATATGCAACACGGTGACATCCACTGTTTTTCAGACACCTTTCTATCAAAACAAGCATTATGGGATTTCTTTGATGTACTCTAAGTATGGCGCAGATGGGAAAGATTGGATGCCGTTCTGACGGAGTTGTTATTGGGATGTCACAGTGTTGTTGCTACTTGTTGCTTGTACTATGATCATGATGGGTCCACGTTGTAGAAGACCACATAAAGGTCATAGTATGTTCTTTTTGTGCTTACTGCGTTTATGGCACACATGCAGCAGGTTATCAGTGCATCTATGTGACGTTCAGAAAATTTGGTATAAATACTGGATGAAGCTCCTCACACATTCATCACTTTGTGCTGAAAAGCTCTGCAAGTGTCTATTCTTACCTGCCAGACGCAACGACAACATAGCAAGCGTGTGATAAGCGCCTGGTAAAAGCGTGATGTGATCTGATTGGACATAGTAATAACTTTGGATAACATGATAGATGGATTGAGAACCTGACAGGGACGTGGTACTTGATATTTTTAGGACGGCATGTGAACTTCATGGTCTTCTTTACAGTGTGATGGAGTCCTTGTACCTTAGGCCATTTTTCCTGTTTCCAACTCATCTCAGAATATATTCAAGGCTTGCACCATTGTAACTAAAGAGTCTAAACTCTCGTAAACTTTGATTATCTATTTTCACCCAGGGTCGCATTAATTTTACTCCAAGATCTTGTGTTGATGATTGGAGAGTCGGAAAGATTATCAAGGGGGTTAGGGTCTGGACTCTGTGGTGGCCAGTCTAAATGTGCAAATAATATCTCATGCTCCCTGAACCACTGTTTCACAATTTGAGCCCAATGAATCTTGGCACTGTCATCTTGCAATATGCCCGTGCCATAAGGGAGGGAAAATGTATTGATGGAAAAACCTGGTCATTCAGTATATTCACGTAGTCTGACTCGCATTGCTTTCTTCATTTTTTGGGCACACAACATTCCTGAACCTAGACCTGACCAACAAAAGCGTGTGGTAGAAAATTTAAAAGGGTAACTTTATATGGTAAAGAAAATGCTTGTGTGTACGTGTCAAATTGTCCAAGCTTAAGGTGCTACTTACAGTATCAGTAATAGTGATGAGAGAAAGGCTTGCAAGATTACTGCTAGAGCAACATGTTCTCCTTAGAGGGGAAGTTAACAAGGTGGGCGACCCATAATTTCAACACCCCAGCTTAAGAGAGAAGGACAGGAAACATCTGTCCAGCAACATATACATTTCATGTGAAGGCGAGTGATCTTCTGTATACAGTATATAAGCAGAGTGAGTGAAGGGGAAGTACCTCTCTCACACAGGTGCACTTTATGTGTGTGTGGGGGGGATTGGGGGTGAGATATCCTGCTCTTATTGTGACTGAGTCTATGGTTTCTTTAAATAATTTCCATCACAATTCCACGTACCATGATGTGTCCCTGACTTCACCCATCTTACCCTGATGCTCTGGAACAGGGTGAATCTGGACTCATCAGACCATCATCTTTTTTTCAATGTTCCACAATCTATTACTGCTGCCTAGCAAAGCCTTGAAGCCTTTTCTTCTGGTTAGCCTCACTGATAAGTGGTTTTCTTAACTCTACACAGCTGTTTCAATGATGCATTATGGAGTTCTTAACCCAATTTCAGTGGTTTCAGCAATAAACCTTAGTTGCTTTCTTTGATCCATTTGAAAACAGAGCAACATCTTTACCACGACCACAGGATATTTTTTTCTGACATGGATGTTTAGGAAATGAGAAGCTTCCCACTGCATCAGTTAGGGATAAATAAATTGTTGGCAGCTGAACCATAGTAATCACTGCAGTAATTATCCAATGGAAGGCTCTATTTGCTTAGTTAAATCTAGGTGGTGGCTTTTTCTTGGCTTGGCTGTATCAGATTAATATCTGACTGATCTTATAACTCTACCAGCCACATTTACACACACACACACACACACACACACACACACACACACACACTAATTTCTTACCCATGTTAGGTCATGACATTTCATACATTCTTAATGGACTAAATTATTAAGTAGGAAATTTGATCTTCAGGGCAATATAATACTAGAATATAATAGTGAGTAATACGTGTGTATCATAATATACTGTAATTTTTCTGCAGGAAAAGTTGAGGGTGCTTTTACAAATGCAATGTTTAGTCAGCTTGAATCAATATCTGGTACATTATTCCCTTTTGATTCATTTGGACAATTAAGAGCACTGCAGTAACACTAGCAGCAGCAGGTCTAGCGTATAAGGTGGACTGGGTGAACTCCACAAAAACATGAATTAATGATAATAATTATTTTAAAAAGCATAATTCTAGTTGAGATTTGGACATCCACCAAGGTTAACTCACCCACAAGGTGTAACATGGTAATTATGGAGTGGTAGTAATAGAGCTATATAGCAATTGTTCAAAATCAACAAAAATACAGAACAGCATAGCAACATAGAAGTCACAATAGACGAACAGAAAAGTTACTTCGATAATTACAGGCAGCAGTCAGGTACTGCACTCATTCGTCTCATTTAAAAGTACCTAAAGTGCTCCAATTAATTAAATATGTGTAAAAGCGATAGATGTGTACATCAGTTATTACACACTGGGGCTGAAGCATACCACCCTGGAAAAAAAAACTGCCTCTGTATGAGGATGTTTAGTCTTTTTTTGTTTCCCTGTAGTCAATGATCATTTCCGTTGATTTACGATATTGAGGGTCAGGTTATTGTCAGATGTGGTCATGACATGATGTTGAAGTGAGTGACAGAAGACAGATTTGTCGAATCTGATGATTTTTACTATAATTTTTTTAAACATTACTCTTCTTATGTGTGTGATTTTTGTGATAACTTGAAAATGGTTTGTTGAAATTTTTAATTCATAATATTTCTGAAACATAAATTAACAGTAAATGAAAAGTGTGAGAAGTATGGAAAGCATAAAAACAGCTTAAGTGTGGATTAAAATTTTGAATGTATTTATTCATTATTATTTTATCTAGTTTGTTTTGTAAATATTTTAGATGTTCCTGCATTTAATGAAAATGTGTTCCATAAAAGTATAGCCATAAATATAAACATTTGCCTTACATTTAGCGATAGCTGGTCACCATGAAGAAGCGTTCCTTTTTATATGCTTATGTTTTACCTTTCAGGCTTATTATTTATCAGAGCACCAAAGCAGAGCCATCTTTGTATGCAGCATGTTATGCTCTTCATTAAAGCACCATAAACTATGCTGACAGCTTTCGAACGTTTATGATAAAATATATTTTAATATTGGCAAAGGAAGAGACATTATGGCCACATTTGCCCACTATCCTCTTATTCAATTATGGATGTACTGTATATGTCATTATTACACATGATTTCTGTTAATTAAGTATAAGGGGGAAAAAACTACTAAAAGCTTTTTACTGTATACAGTATATTGGAGCCATGATAAACCCCAATACACATAACAATTCAGCTAACATACTGTATAAATAAAGTTCATCACACTGTAACTTTGCCTGCCATAATTAGACCAAATATCCTGTTATTCAACGTGGCATTACTGGGGCTCAAAAGGATGAATTTTATGAAAAATAGTACATCCTTAAAAATAATAAAGAAATAAAGTAATGGAGATGACTGTCTTATCACTCTCTCGCTATCTCTTTTTCTCTCTCTCTCTCTCTCTCTCTCTCTCTCTCTCTCTCTCTCTCTCTCTCTCTCTGTGTGTTTGTGTGTGTGTCTCAGCAAATGGCCAGTGGAACCCTTGGGGGCCTTGGAGTGGGTGTTCAAAGTCATGTGATGGGGGCTGGCAGCGGCGTGTACGGGTGTGCCAAGGCCTAGCTGTCACAGGGCAAAAGTGTGAGGGCAATGAAGACGAGGTCCACAGATGCAGCGAGCAGCGTTGCCCAGGTAACTGTATAGACAACATGCTCCAGGAATCAGCTGTGCCCACATAAGGCTCAACGAAAGGAGAATATGAATAATTCCTTTTTTTTTTAGAAGCCATACAATATATGCAGCGGATTATTAGTTAAATGTCTATGGGTAAATTTTTACTATAATCCTAATGTAAGTATTTGAAGGCTTTGACTGCCCTAAAGATATAAATCCAGTTAGCCAGTTTTAAGGAAAAATCATCACAAAGTTGATAGATAATATTTTATGCATGGTATCTTTGACTGACGTGTTAAAACACACAAATGCCTAAATACGGTCAAAATTGTTGTGTTCATAGCAATGCAAATTTTTAATTATTTTGCAAAATGTTATAAATGTAGTTCAGTATTAATAATATGTTTGTTTTGGTAGATTTAATCAAAAAAATATAGCAATATAGTGTTTTTGTAGTGGCAGAACAAGGAAAAAGTAATTTTATTAGAGGTTTGGTACTCACAAAACCTTTTGATTTACAAAAGATTGAACCCTTGAAATAAATGCCAAACATTTTATGTACAATGCATCTTGCCTGTTTTACCAGGATGCATTGAGGCAATTACTTTACCAGTTTCAATTACAGTAGGTGATGACAGCCTTATTATTGAAATGATGGCAATAATCATTCTTATTCTTGGCTTCAACGTTCTCTAATAATCCATTAAACACAATTAGTTTTTTTTTTTTTTTTTTACAGCAGCCATGCATTTGGCTGTTTATGGATGCACTTTGCTTTGTAATGTGTTTCTTTGCTGTTGCATTTTGCCAATGCAAAGGAGGGTAGGTAGGACTCGTTAAATTAAAAGTTTTCCTATAGACGTACAGTCATGGCCAAAATTGTTGGCACCCCTGAAATTTTTGTATTTCTCACAGAAAAGTATTGCATTAACACATTTTGCTTTACACATGTGTATTCTCTTCGTGTGTATTAGAACAATACAAAAAAAGGGAGGAAAAAAAGCTAATTTGACACACAAAACTCCAAAAATGGGCTGGATAAAATTATTGGCACCCTTAACTTAATATTTGGTTGCTCACCCTTTGGAAAAAAATACAGTAACTGAAAACAGTCGCTTCCTATAACCATCAGTAAGCTTCTTACACCTCTCACCCGGAATTTTGGACCTTTGCAATCTGCTTCAGGTCTCTCACATTGGAAGGGCGCCTTTTCCCAAAAGCAATGTTAAAGATGTCTCCACAGGTGTTCAATGGGATTTAGATCTGGACTCATTGCTGGCCACTTCAGAACTCTCTAGCGCTTTGTTGCCATCCATTTCTGGGTGCTTTTTGAAGTATGTTTGGGGTCATTGTCCTGCTGGAAGACCCGAGATCTCGGACACAAAACCAGCTTTCTGACACTGGGCCCTACAGTGTGACCCAAAATCCTTTGGCAATCCTCAGATTTCATGATACCTTGCACACAGTCAAGGCACCCAGTGCCAGAGGCAGCAAAACAACCCCAAAACATCTTTGAACCTCCACCATATTTGACTAGGTACTGTGGGTACTGTGTTCTTTTCTTTGTAGACCTCATTCCATATATCCATATATCCATATATCCATTTTCGGTAAACAGTAGAATAATGTGCTTTACCAAAAAGCTCTATCTTGGTCTCATCTGTCCACAAGACATTTTCCCAGAAGGATTTTGACTTAGTCAAGTACATTTTGGCAAACTGTAGTCTAGTTTTTTATGTCTCTGTGTCTGGAGTGGGGTCCTCCTGGGTCTCCTGCCATAGCATTTAAATGTCGACGGATAGTTTGCGCTGACACTGATGCTCCCTGAGCCTGCAGGACAGCTTGAATTTCTTTGGAACTTGTTTGGGGCTGCTTATCCACCATCCGGACTATCCTGCGTTGCAACCTTTCATCAATTTTTCTCTTCCATCCACGCCCAGGGAGATGTACAGCTACTGTACAGTGCCTGTTTTTATCTGCTTTCAGGTGTGATTTTTATATTGCCCACACCTGTTACTTGCCCCAGGTGAGTTTAAAGGAGAATCACATACTTGAAACAATCTTATTTATCCATAATTTTGAAAGGGTGCCAATAATTTTATCCAGCCCATTTTTGGAGTTTTGTGTGACATTATGTCAAATTTGCTTTTTTTCTCCCTTTTTTTGTTTTGTTCCAATACACACAAAAGGGAATAGACATGTGTATAGCAAAACATGTGTTAATGCAATACTTTTCTGTGAGAAATACTTGATTTTCATGGGTGCCAACAATTTTGGCCACAACTGTACAGTATGTGTGCCGGCGGCACGGTGGTGTAGTGGTTAGCAGTGTCACCTTGCACCTCCAGGGGTCCGGGTTCGATTCCCGGCCAGGCTCGATTCCCGTCTCTGTGTGCATGGAGTTTG
>JAQQZT010000013.1:7860586-7874954 GCA_030068275.1 Clarias platycephalus | reverse complement strand
GTGGGTTTCCTCCGGGTACTCCGGTTTCCTCCCACAGACCAAAGACATGTAGGTTAGGCTAATTGGTGTTCTCAAAAATTGCCCGTAGTGAGTGAATGAGTGTGTGAGTGTGTACGTCTGTGTGCCCTGCGATGGATTGGCACCCTGTCCAGGGTGTACTCGCCTTGTGCCCTAAGCCTCCCGCGACCCTGAATGCAGGATTAAGCGGTATAGAAGATGACTGACTGACTGACTGTATGTGTGCCTGAGGAAAATATGAAAATGCCATTATCTTTTGTCCCATTTATCATTTTGCAGCCCTTCATTTGTAGTATAAAATAGTTTGAAGTATATTATTAAAACCACTATAATCAATGTTTTCCCCTCATGTAGCAGTTCAATCCAAACAAAAGTTTATTGATTTTTTTTTTTATCACTTTTTATTTATTTACCTCATTATTTCATATCTGTAAACATCCAGTAACATGAAGTCTTTTTGCTTGCTCTTGTCTAGCTCCCTATGAGATTTGTCCTGAGGACTATGCAGTTTCCATGTTGTGGAGAAGAACACCATCTGGAGAATTAGCATTCAATAGATGCCCACCTAACGCCACAGGTATGAGCAAGTTTTATATTTGACACAAGGGCAAATTAAAGCCCAAATTAGCAAAGTGTAATTTAATAACATAGGCTCCTGACTGATAATGCAGTAGTCTTTTTAATTGTGTTCACAGAAAAAAGAAAGACTTGCGCAGTTTGTGTCATTTATTATCAGGATTTTCGATCCCATCAAATGGTCTCAAAACAAAAGCAAGTCAACTTCTGTCAACCTTTTGCAAATGGCACTTGGACCAAACAAGCACCCAAACAGAAAAACAAAAGGTTGAACAGACATTAAGGTGGTGAATGAGCCATTTTTCTTTTATGATTTTTAAGAATGAACAGTGGTGTTTACTGTAGGTTATGTTCTGTATTTCAGTCTGTGCATGTTTTTTACTACACCGTATACATTTCTTAGTTTATTTCAATATTAGGAAATCATGAGTGGTTGCTTTCACTTATCAGACACTGAGAGCTTAGTCGGTGACATTTATTGGAATTAATGACACTCCTACATATTGTAACATCTACCAAAATTGATCTAATGGCTTTCCAAGTCAAATCAACCGTCATCACAGTAGCACTCAGAGTGTCTGATCTGTATACCAAACTTTTAGTAATGCAACTCAGCTAATGCAAAGCATGAAATAGGCACTGTCTAACTCTCCCTCCCTTTGAGCTACAGTGGCATATCTTTTATCTTAATTGAATTGGGAGTCTTATTAACATATATTTACTTTATAGATTGGCTTTGGTTTGCTCTCTTTCAAGTCATTAATATGATTGACTTTTATTATATTTCTGAGTAACTAAAATGAAAAAATGACAATGTAATCCATATACGAACTCCATTAGCTTATTTAGTGAATGATATTTGAAGCCATTGAAGATTTACATTAGTGAGTCTCCTTATCCAAAAATTAGCGTTTTTATAAACTAACTAGATGTTCTTGAATACTACTAATACATTTTCTAATAACTTACACTACACTTACCTTGGAAAGGAAAGACCATCGATAAAGCAGAAGCATTGCCTTTTTGTAACAGTGGGGCCAGTTGATAAATGTAGATATCAAATGCTGAGCCAGCTTTAGTCTAATAAATTTACATCACTCATCTGTCTCAAAATATTACTTTGACCTTCATTTCACTGTATATTCTACCTAACAAATTATCATTAAATGTGTCTAATCATTAATTCATCTTCTGCCTGCTTTATTCTGGTCAGGGTAGTGGTGGATCTCAGGGCACGATGCACTCACATTTGCATTCACACTGGCATCTTTTTAGGGTGTGTGAGGAAACCCACACGGACATGAGGAGAAATTGTAAAACAATGCTTAGACAGTGACCTGAGCTTAATCACCTGGCATAAACGGGTGTGCAATGCTAATTTGGCTCAGTAGACAGCTCTAAGAAGATTTTTGTGTTGCGGTGAAGGAATCTGCTGTGTTCTATAGGACCCTTAAAGCTGTGGTCGCCTGGTCTGTGCCTTTACACGATCCTATTATAAAAACATCTCAGGGATGGTGAATGGAAACAGTATGAACATACACTGCCTGAATACTTGTGCAAATTTCATATTTCAGGTTAAATTTTTTCTTTGTTAAAACCTCTGTATGGGTTTTCTATTCATTCCTTGGGCATGTTGGTTTCTCTCAGAGCAGAATGCATTGACACTCTCTGCAACATTATGCCACCCTGTATGCTCCCATGTCACTCTCACTACTATTGTGTCCTAGAAAGTGGATGCAGGGGTGAGAAAAGAAGGCCTAAGTGCCATGCAGTGGGGACTGCTGACTGGAGCCTGAGATAACAACCAGGCGTGACTGCTACAGAGCTGGAAGATTTAACTGTGTGCACATGGATTTGTACCTCGGTGTGGAGCTTTTAAGCTTTTAAATATGTTTGTTGTGTTGAGGGTAACTGGGAAAAATAGTGTTAGTCTGTGCCAATAGCGTGGCATTTACTGAAACCAAACGGGCTAAGATACAGTAGCTTACACCTATATAATATTACACCTACTTTATATAGAAAAATAAATTTAGTTCTTATACAATATAAAAGCCTCTTTTATGACCTTTCTACAGAAACTAACAGCTGCGGGGTTGTCACATTTGAACGAACATCAACATGATGGTAACTCCATACCAATAAAATATAAACAGTCGCAAAGATCCCCAAAGATGACACACTCTTCCACTTTACAGCACCCTTAAATAACCACCAAGGGGTGTTTATGTGCATTAAGATAGCATTTTTTCATTAGATGTTCAATGATAATTACTCTAACAAGCCTTTAAATGATAAAAGACTTTTGGGATAGCTAAATGTTCGACTTGATATGTTTTCTAACAAAGACTCTTCTTTGGGGTTTTTTAAATAGAACAAGTAAACATGTCCCAGCAGGACAGGTAAGGGTGCTAATGCTGAGTTTTATGTTCTTGTTCTCATTTTTGAATGTGAGCCACATGGACATTACACACTGCAGTACTCCTATCATCCAACTGCTGATTTTTGGTTAAGATTTGGAGAAAGAATATCAAATAGTTTTTATAAAGATTGCATGTAATTTTTAAGTGTGCTTTTAGTTACTGGTACAGTGGTACCATGGCATACGAAATCAATCCGTTCCAGAAGGGAGTTCTTACGGTGAAATTTTCCCTTAGGAAATAATGTAAATGCAGATAATCCGTTCCAGAAACCCAAAATATATTACTAATGTTACCTATTTTTAACACTATAATCACATTTTGCATATAAAAACAATCAAAAGTACTGTATGTTGAAAATGCTTCGTACTGTATGCCATGGCAATTTTCTTGCTAAATTTTAGTTCTTAAGATAAAAATTTGTAAGGCGTATGCCAAGGCGTACCGCTGTATTATGAGACGGGCTAAAGTGTTTTTTTTAACGGTTTCTGAGATAGCAACACGGATAAAATGTATATTCTTAATTCACCTACAGCAATCATGTAAGCAACATTTTGTTGGTGTCATGTCATTTCAGATTTAAACAAGCATTGCTTTGGACGATCCCAACAATGAACCCTAACATTGGATGACTGTAATTTGGTTGTAATGACGTCTACCATTGTCAATGTTGGACAATGTTGTTTAATGATGTTGTGAATAAATAATTCAAATGCAATGTTGCAAAGACAAATAATAATTAAAAAAATTAACTTTTATTTGGACCATTTATGCAGATTAACATCCACATTCATGATTCCTTTAGTTTCTAATCTCGTTTGGATTTCCGATCAGAGATTGGGGCAAAACGGCTTCCTCCAAACAGTGAGGGTATCTCTTATTTAACTTAATGTTTTTTAACTCGAATGTTTGAGTATGATAGTTTTCTGTTTTTCTAAAAGACGGTTAATAAAAATTGAGTATGTGGGCAGCAGTACTACTAATTTTACAGCAGCTTCGAGGTACAAATAACTTGATTTAAATAGTTTCCAGTGCATTACCCATTTAAGATTATTCATCTCAAATGTCTTTATATTAATATATATATATAATATATTACTTTTTCTAAAGTTTTAAGGCAGTAATTTAAGTACATTCAACTTATCTGTGCTTACCGTGCAGCTTTATCATAAAATATCATTATCCTTTTTTTTTCTTCTTGCTGTGGTTCTTTCCTCTTATTCTGCAGGCACCACAAGCCGACGCTGCTCTTTAGATCATCGTGGGGTAGCATATTGGGAGCAGCCCAGCTATGCTCGATGCATCCAGAATGAGTACAGATATTTACAGCAGTCGGTAGGTACAAAACCACAATGGTGAAAGATCAGTCAGTGGGGAAGTGAAAAGAAAATTTTCCTACCCAGTTAGATTGCATTCAGGTCTGCTATTTTTCCTACCCAATTAATAGACCATTGATAGTTATGTATTTGTGTGTGTGTGTGTGTGTGTGTGTGTGTGTGTGTGTGTGTGTGTGTGTGTGTGTGTGTGTGTGTGTGTGTGTTCATTTAATTATGATTTGCAGCAGTCCACAGCAGCTCTTTTTCATGAAATGCTTGTGAATTTTAAAGTGCTTTGATGCTAGTTGCCTTATTGCAGTTACTGTACAGTAGGTAGTTTCTAGTGTAAAACACAAGCAAGTCACTGATCAACAAATGAAACCAAAATGTGAAAGAAATCTGAGTTCTTTTGCTTTATCTGCAAATGGCTGGCCGTAGATTGTCATTTGAGCTGAATCAGAGAAAATAAGGAGTTTGGATAGAATGAAATAGTAAGGACTAACGATAACCATTGGAATAGGTTTGTCTTTTTTGCAAGCACTGTCCCTTTTTTTTGTCTGTGTCATGACATTAAGAGGGTGTTATTGAAGCCATCTCATTAAGGCCAATTCTTTTTTTAATCCGTTTTTCTTAGGTCCAGGGACACCTTGCCAAGGGTCAGAGAAATCTGGCAGGAGACGGCATGTCCCAGGTAACCAAAGTATTGCTGGACCTCACTCAGAGACGCAACTTCTATGCCGGTGACTTGCTTTCCTCTGTGGAAATCTTGTGGAATGTTACTGACACTTTTAAAAGGGCCAGCTATGAACCGTCTTCAGATGATGTGCAGGTAAATATAATTTTCTTCTAAGAAGAGATTTTACAGTAATTCATAGATTAATTTAAGGTTTTGTTACAATTTATAACAGGGGGCAGGGGTAGCTCAGTGGTTAAGGCATTTGACTTGTGATCAGAAGGTACCAAGTTCAAACCTCACCACCACCACCAAGTTGCTACTGTTGGCCCATATAAATGTAGTGTAATGGAAAAAGAACATGCCATATGCTATACAGTAGTTGTATTATTCCCAAAGTTTGATAGTGTTATTACAGTAATATCAAAAAACTAAAATATTTCTGTGAAACTGCATTTGTCTCAGCCAGAATCTTCTCATGGCCAAGGAGCTTATTATTATGTGTAACATCACACTATGTGTTTCCCATGCCCTCTGGTCAAATCCGTCTTAGCAGCCCATGCTCACTCAGTGCTTGACATTAACGCTTGCATGCCTGCCTGTGGCAAATGAACTCTGCTTTTTGGCAAGTCAAATGCCTCATGCATCATGAGCTGGCACGTGAAAAATACATATGATATTGAAATATGACATCCATTTTTCTGCCTTGCACTGAGTCTATTACAGGCTACTGTATGTTCCTGACTTGTGGAACAGTAGCATTTACTGTAGGCATATAATGTTCCTAAATCCACTTAAACTGGCTGGGGAAATAAAACAAAACTACAGGACAAAGTGAAATATAAATGTTAAATAAATTATTTAAATTCAGTGAAATTTTTAGACAGTGTTGGTCTAAAAGCTTCCCTGGGTCCTCTCTGACCATAAAAAGAAATAAATAGGTTTATCTGGTATATCTGTTGCCATAGCAGCACATGTGATCCAGTGATAACTGTCACCATCATCTCTGTAGGAGACCCAGGTACAAGTCTTAACCTACATTTTTATAAGTCGTTATGTATTGCATGATACAAACACTTTTCCCATAAATGGCTTATGATTGCAGTGGCTTGAAACGCTCGACTGAAATTGCTGCAAACAAATTTATACCCATCAGTGAACAGCTGGTAACATCAAGTGGAGTTCATGTTCAGTAAAACAATTTCCTGTTGTACAGTACTGTTGCACTTTCGAATTTGTAGCATACAGTTATAGAAGGGACTTTCTTTTTTTATGGTAATGCCGTCTGGTGTCACTCAAACGAGAAGGTATTTCTTTTTGAATCTGGTTTCGAAGGTTTCCTTCCGTCTGTCATCTTTGAGAGTTTTTCCTTGCCACGGACACCTCCTGCTTGCTCATTAGGAATAAATAAACTGATAGTTATGCAATTCCTATAAAAATGTATATTTATATTAATATTATATTGTTTTAATTTCATTAAATATGCTTTGTGACAGTATCCATTGTTAAAAACAAATACCAATAAAAAGGAATTGAATTAAATTGAACATATATTTGGAAACCGTGTGAGTATTCATTAAAGTTAAACATCTAATGTAACACTGATTGACCTTTGTGTGTACTTACTGAACGTTAATTGGTGCTTCACAGATAAAACCTTATAGAAATAAATTATAGTGTGGCTTTAAAGATGGAAGCCATTTTATTATAGGGTTGATAATAGATAAAAAAAAAATTAAATGTAGATAATCTCAATAAGTTTCAGGTCAGGTCCATAAATTTTAGAAAAAAATCACTGAATTTAAAATGTAACTCAATATCGGATCAAAGTCAAGACTTTGACATAATTGTAGAACTAACCGTTCTGGATTCACAGCCATTTTCAGGGAGTCATAAATAATGGAACAAATGACTGGCGCGTAGTTGCATGACCAGATGTGGCTTGGAGGTCATTCTGTGTGTTACATTTGCATTTGGTAGCTGTTCAACATGAGGTCCGAAGAGGTACACCAGTTTGAAACACTTTTTAAAGGAAGGAACTGAATTGCAAGCTCAGCAAAAGGCCTAGAAGACCTAAAGTGCATGACTGCAGAATTCTGTCCATGGTGAAGAAGAACCCTTTCACAACATGTGGCCATGTCATAAACACTTTTAAGGTGGTAGATGTGTCACTGGCAAAGGCTTCACTCAAGAGATGACTTTAAGAAGTAAATACAGATACTTTACAACAAGGTGCTAACCATTGATAAAGCTCAAGAACAGAACAGATTAGACTGTCAGAATCTTTGGACTGATGAAATTAATAGAAGAAATGAAAAGAAAAAGCTTAACGTCAGTCCTAAAATCTATGGATTGTTGAGCCTGATAGTAAATTAGAACAACAATAGAGAGTTTACATATAATCACCACTGTTTAAAATAAATAAAAAAATCAATCCTTCAAAAGCGTGGTATGATGTTTACTACTACTGTGACATCACTGCTCATGGGAGCTCTAGCGGCCGCCAAATCACAGCCATCAATTTGATAAAAAATGGAGATTCAAACATGCATTTTCTTTACCATTCATGTTTTTTTAAACATATAAATGATCTGAATATATATACTCCGCCTTTAAACCATATGAGCATGCAATATACTCATAAATCTTATCGAATTAGCTGTTATTATAGAAATTATAAGATTCTGTATAACGTTAGGAATATAAAAAATGTTAAATAATTAATAGTAAGAGAAATTATATTGGAGTTTTTCTTATTATATACAGTATTACTTTTGCATTTCAATGTCATCAGTATAATTTTATTAATGTAAGATGTTTGATTGCATACACTAAACAAGAAAATATGATCAGTTTTACAGCAAAATTAAATAATCAATTTGGAGTTTTGAGAATTTTATTTATTTTATTTTTTTCTTCAAATGATGCAGGAAGTATTGCAAACTAATTAAAATATTTTGTGCATGTTTTCTTTGAGTTCCAAAGGTGCTAAAAATCACAAATATTTCATCAAAATCGCTTGGATTATATAAATGTAAATATTGTGTGTGTGTTTTTTTTTTTTTTTTTTTTAAAGCTATACCTCCACCTCCCACAATTTTGGCATAATGGATAAATCAGCCTTCAGTTGTGTTTGTGGTTATTTACAGTAAATATGCTATTTAGTATCAGCAATATGCTTGTTAGAGTTTTAATAAATATGTATCAGCCTTCTCATGCTTGGATTATAATTTTCTTGTGTATCAAACCGAAAGTAGTGGCAGCAAATTAAATCAAGGCAAAAAATGTACGTAGCATTTTGTTGCACACAAAACCTCCATGGAAAATCTTACTGCTCAAAGCTTGCTCATCTATCTATAACTCGGGAGACATAATTAATGATTCTCATTTCAGCCTCAATTTAGTTTCTAATTTGTCTGATATGTTTCTGATGTATTTTAGATGAAAGGGAGGTAAACTTGCTAAACTTCACTCAACTTTATTAATGGCTTCTTTTTTCTTCCTTTGGAGAAGAAAATGAGCAATAGTAGAGCTACTGTGGAGCACTATGTGAGTCTATAAGGTAATGATCGGTCCACATGCCGTCGGGCACATCAGGCAGTGAATACTCTTCTCCCTGTAGATATATCCCTTGTTTTGGTGGCGGTTTCTTATAGTGCCAGGTTGAAATCTCTGCTCTCAATTGTACTTGATCGGTTGAGGGTGAATGACCTTGTTCAAGGACTTAGCAGTGGCAGCGCGGCAGCACCAGGGTTCAAACCAGGGACATTCTGATTAGCATTCCAGCACTTTACCCACTGAGCTTCCCCTTCCTGGCTCATTTTTCATATACAATTTACTGCAGTGTTTGACTTTCACACCTGGCCAGGGCCTAAAAATTCTTATTACACATAAGAGCTTCATGAGCCGGGAACAGTTGGAGTTCTTAACAAAGTAAAGCAATTTGATAGTTGTAAAGATCTTCTTATTGTTATAAATAAGTCTATAATAGACCTATGTTGTGTAAAGGTTTAAGATGAAAACTGGTAAGAAATTTCCATGCACTAAGCTATTTACATATTTAAATTACAGCTAGTCTGCAGATTGAAAGAATTATACAAAAAGGGTAACATTTTGATATAGTGAATGTTAAATAGTAACTTTATTGCTCTACAGTAACCACTAACAAATAGCACCTTTGTTGTTATTTTACAAGGTAGACCTACTGTAATATATAACAAATCAATCTTAAATAATGGAAAAGTTATTTACAAAAAAAAAAAATCTATTTGGGTATTACCAGCCTACAGTATAATCAGTCAGGCTGGTAATACCCAACAAATAAAATAAAAAAAAGTTAATCATTACAAAAGTTAATTGTGTGGATAATAATGAAGTCAGATATCTATGAGAGAAAAGTTAAATCCAGATAAGAATTCAGTGAGCCCTTGCAGAGAGCTCTTTACTTGCTCTTTTTGAGCTCAGCATAAGATGCATGAATGAGGGTGAGATGAGAATAAAGTGAGTCCATATACTGTACAGGAGCACTCTGATTTTTTTTTCCTGTGAAGTATTGTAGAGCTTGGAGAGCTTTTTTGAAGCTTATTTACTAGGGCAGTGGAGGATCAAGCGGTTAAGGCTGTCGGTTACTGGTTTACTGATCAGGAGGTCAGAGGTTCGAACCCCAGCACCAAGTTGCCACTGTTGAGCTCTTGAGCAGAGCCCTTAACCGTATCTGCTCCAGGAAGTGCTGTATCCTGGCTGACCCTGCGCGCTGCCCCTAACTCGGATATGAAAAAAAAAATAATAATCATTTCACTGTGCTGTAAGGTACAGGTGGCAAATAATTTAATATCATTATTTGAGATTTTATGCATCAAGAAAAAATGAGTGACAGGAGAACTATAGGTTATTTTGGTTCTACACTGACCTCATAGTTGTCATAAATGTTAAATTTTTTAACATTCTTCTAAATATCTTTTCCTCTGGGACCCTTTTATTTTCAAAGATTGTTGAAGATCACAAGAAACATGTATCCACATTTAACTGAAAGGTACACACGCCTATTTCACAGAATATATTGTTGACTTTAGGTGATGCATACCTATAATTTATTACTGCTGAAGTGACTGGCATTACAATTCCACAAAAACCCTCTGAAAGTATTCGAACCACTCATGGCAACTGCTGTGTTGCACAAGAGGTATGAAAGTAAGTTGCAAAAAAAATAATAATAATGACGTGATTGCCTCGTTCAGGAAGTGTTGATTTTCGCTCTAAAATCAGCTGTCAAATCATGCCGTACTTTGTTCAAAATGTGGAAATTTTAACCTTCTAGAATAAGGTTTCAAATTAAAAGTTTTGTTTCAGACAACCTTGCCAAAATGAATAAATGTCTGAAAATGTTCATTGCATTTTGCTGTCAAACTGTTCATGTATACAGTACAGTACAGTACCTTGCTTTGAATAACCTGTAGCACTACTAAGAGCTCCTGAAAAAAAAGGACTCTTGTACTCTCTGTTTGTGCAATAAAATCATTTCTATCTATTGCGTTTTCACAATGGCTCCGAAAGGGCACGGTCATTATAACTCGAGTATTTACAGATTGTCTTTTAGAGCATGTCTGTTTTCTCATGCCTGTATTAATGTATGTCTTTAAAGTATTTATCTAGCAGGGGTATGACTCATTTTTTTTTCCACCTGTGTGTGTGTGTGTGTGTCAGGTAGACATTTGGTTGTGCCTATGCAGTGTTTATATGGGCACATTACCAGCAGAGGGAGTATAAGCACTCAAGTAGAAAACAAACGCACCCATGCAGGGACACTGCTCTTTCAGGATCAGGATAGATAACGGGATCTTATACAGGTTTTTTCCAATATATGACATTTCTTCATATATTAAAAATATAAATAAATTGTCAGGTTAAGTGCTGCCTTGTGTATTTTAGATCAACCACTTCCTGAACTGAAAGTAGCAGAAACCCCCAGGTGCAGTTTGAGGCTGATGACGCCTGACACATTCATCTGTCCACGTATCAATGGAGTGGCTTTTCTCCATAATTACCCAAGATGGCATTTGTTTAGACTGCAGGAGAGATGCTTCCTGTCTATTCATAGAGCACCTGCAGGATGGGAGTTTGTGCTAATGTTAGTTGGGACAGACAAAATTAGCTGATGCCGTTCTATCCAGAATTACAATAGATCAACCTACCTACATATCTATTTCTCTTTCTGTTATGAGAAGATTCTTATCTTAGTATGTTAGAGCACATACTAACAAAGAATGGACGATTAAAATATTTAGTGATATTGTGATTAAAAAAAAAATCAGACCTGTTTTTAAAACTGATCCTTCCTTCCTTCCTATACAGAACTTTTTTCAGATCATCAGTAATCTACTGGAGGAAGAGAACCGTGAAAAATGGGAAGATGCTCAACAGGTGAACACAATGTTTAATTTCTAATCTTAATCCAGAAACATGATGAAACTCATATTAATGCCATATTAAGCGGCCTGTCTGCTATCCAGTGCTTTAGGATTCACATCACAATTAGATTATGTGCATGGTGAAGGGTCTCTGCTCATAAGTGTAGTGTGCAAGCAAATCACTTGGCTCATGCAGCATTGCAACTACAGAAAAGCCCAAAGAACCACAAGCTGCAATGCTCACTAAATCCACATGGGGGCAGTAGCAGGAGAATGTCCAACTAAAAGGCCCACTGTCTTTGATGACTTGCCATCTCTATCTCTATCTCTCTATCTCTATCTCTCTCTCTATCTCTATCTCTCTCTCTCTCTCTCTCTCTCTCTCTGTCTCTCTCTATCTCTCTCTCTCTCTGTCTCTCTCTATCTCTCTCTCTCTCTGCTTTTGCTGCAACACAATCTTTAATGAGCTGCAGGGATTTGAATATATGACAGCCTTTTTAATCAACAAGGTTTTAGATTTGTCAAAGCTCCTTGTCCCTCACAGACAATTGGGTTAACGTGACGCACAGTCAATCTCAGATTCTCGGTTCATTCAAAAACAGTCTGCGTTCTTTTTGTATGGGAAATCGAAGACCGCTGTCTCTAGATAATAATGCACACCTGCTTCTCTTCATTTAAGCACTGGAGCAAAGAGAGTGGCAGGTTCATTAGTACAGTGTTTGCTGGCGTGTTATTTAATGTTAATTTGTCACAGTTCATATACCCACACCCATACCAACTGCATACAAATCTGCCACATCTCCCTGTTTTTGTCAGCACCCAAGACTCAGACATGGGTTTTCATTCATTAAGCTTAAACATTTCGGAAACATTTCGTTTGCTTGATTTTGAAAACGTATCCTTTGGTATACAGAAACGTTACCTTGAAATATATGAGCACCGGAAATCCATCAAGATTCTCTGTTCTTGTTGAGAGGATATCTATCTTGATTATTTCCCTCACTACATCTTCCTAGAGCACATCACTAGGCTTGTTGCTATGGAGATACAAGGATAATGCATGAGAGAGCCAATGGCCTTCTCTGACCATAATCAGACTGATGGTTCTGGCTGAAATCCAGAACCCATGGTTCCGCACTGCTCAACGTCATTATAAGGTGTCTGGCACTGTGTGTATTAATTATTGATAGTTATAATTAATTCAGCATGAGCAAGACCACAACTAGCAATTTTAGACCACGACACAATATACAGTATATGTGTATAACACAGGATGTGCCTCCTTTCTAAAACATGTGGTTGACTATAAACATATCAACTGTTGAAAGATAATTTACTGAATTGTCATCAACACATTACAATGTATATAATTAAATTGAAATAAGTTTAGCAGTCTATAATTGAACCCAGTCACTTCATCCTTTGAACTCCAAAGTACAATCAACACTGTCACCCCCATGACCCAACCCGCTTGAAAAAATGAGCCAAAGAATACACAGAACATTTATGGTCCAGACATAAGTTGGATTACTGTAATACTTCAAAGACACCCCAAAGGCACTTTTCTCCACTCTCTCACTCTCAGTCTTTTTTTCCAGATCTATCCAGGTGCAGTGGAGCTGATGCAGGTCATTGAGGAGTTCATACACATCGTCGGTCTAGGCATGAAGGATTTCCACAATGCTTACTTGATGACCGGAAACCTGGGTAAGGCCTCTAAAGAGCCATCAAAATCATTAATTTCAAACATGAGCACATATTATTATTATTATTAGGAATTAGGAATGAATAATTTGTCTGGTTTATAAGGAACATTCATTTGGAAAAAGAAGGTTGAAGGTTAGACTCTGTATGTCACAGGTTCCAGTGAGTTCCAAAATGTGCTCAGTCGATTTGAAACAGTTTGTGCATTGCTTAATTACCACATCAATAATGTTGGATTGTTCTTACTGCTTCAGCACGTTCATGTGGGATGAAAGGAATAGCTAAAAAGGTGAATCGATGTTGTTCTTTAAAACCAAGTTTATTCCAATTATTCTGCTTTACTTCAATTTTTAACACCCATTCATTTTCTCCTATGGGAATAATGAAAGAATTGATACTACAGATTTTTGATCATTTACTATATTTATGGCATCATATTCTCTAGACTGTATGTCACCTCGTCTAATGATTCCTCATTCTTACTATTTACTATTTATCTTCAGGGGAAAAAATACATTAAAAATAGGTTTGAGCTAGACACTGGAAATAACACTGGAAGAAACATTTGATCTGTGATCACTGTGATATATTTTTACTCATTCTGTAATTAGAGTGAATTACAGTATATAAATACACAATTCTGCCAAATCTTTTTTAGTTTTTGACAATCTGACAAAATATGAAGCAGACACGGTTCCTGGAATTTAATTGAACTAAGGTGAAAAAAAAAATTCACAACCTATCAATACTGACATGTGTGTGTGGTGAATTAGTCTAGCAGGTAGGGTTGATGGTACAAAGCTCAAGGGTTTGAAATTTTAATCTGATATTTCCCCATGTTCATTGTCATTGTCTTCATTTATTCATTTATTCACACACTGAAATTTGGTCTAGTATAAAGTTTAAAAAGAGTTTTATCAGCAACTTAATAAAAAGATTTTGGCCTTGTGTAGCAGTTATTTAATTATATTATTTCTATTTTACTACAAGAAATTATATTTGTAAGTGCATTTCTATTTAATAAGCTTTAATATAAAAGTACCAATTTTTACCAATATTTTTTCTTTTTTTTTTTAACTTACTTATTTTACTTTAGTAAGAATGTAGCCTTATTTTATGTTCTAAATATGTTGTATATATTTTATCAATGCTAATTACACATTTTGTAAATACCAGCATTTCCTGACATGCATATCCAATTGTTTGACACGCGGGGGGGGGGGGGGGGGGGGGGGGGGGGGGGGGGGGGGGGGGGGG
>JAQQZT010000013.1:7819464-7844664 GCA_030068275.1 Clarias platycephalus | reverse complement strand
ACACAAAGATCAGGCTGAGCCTTGAGCAGAGAGAGAAAATGGATCTTTAACCTCTCTAATGAGACTTGCTTTTGCTTGACACACGCGCTGTACACACACGCATACAGACACAAAATAAAAGATGTTTTACGCACACACACATGGTCACAGTGTTATAGTAAACAGTACACGAAGCACACTGTTTTACAAAAAAAGAAGCGCATGCGTGCTACTGTACATGATACTCGGTACTCGTAAACCAAGACTTCGTTTTCCAAGTCAAAATGTATTAAAAATTTGTACCAGATTGTGCCAGTGTGATAAAGAGGTGACCTTCAGGCCCTGTCAGCCTCACCCTGGAGTTCTGTGCTCCCCATCCTCGAGCTCAGCACAGAGTGCTGCACTGTCAACTTCACCCTGGAGCTCGACTGCTCCAGTGAAATTTTCAGCTATGGATTACCCCCTCATATTCCTGGGGGCAGTTTCTGATCCCCAGGAACCTACTCCCTATGATGAACCAGGTTGATATGGCTTGAGTATTTTTGAATAAACAGGCTTTTAGCCCATAAAGGTGCTAGGCTAAGAGATCTTTAATTGAATTGAATAGCGCTGTCCTGTGTTATTTCTGATAAATATGGCACTGAAGAAGAAGCCTATCAGGTGGGAATATCATGCCATTTTATATGATGACATCGTAAGCAAGCAAGAGTTGAGGTAATCTACAAACAGCATGAACAGGGTTCAGGACAATCAAGAAACAGGAATGAGAAAAACACCTGGCCAGTGTCATCATACATGGAAGGAAACAAGATTCAAAACAAACTCAAATGGTGATAAGTAAACAAAAATATAAAGTAGAAGTCTCTGTGGAAGCTAATGCCATGAGCTGTGCAGTTCTGAACTCATCAAAGGCAATGCTTCCATAGGCAATGGTTCACCTTCAGCTGTTGGCATATAGGCTCAGTCTCCATGACGGCAAGAGATGCCAGAGGAGGAGGTGGAGGCAACAGCAAGGTCACAGGTGGGAGTAAAGTTCTTAGTTATGTCCTCAGCCTTGAAGCTAGAGGGCAGTGATATAGTCATCCCTGTAGAGCAGGTGCAATGCCATTGAGGTCAGTGGTGAAGCAATCTTGGCATCATCTAGGTCAGGATTTGAAAAGAGCATGACATCACACCGAGTAGGGCAGGGTTGGAACTCGTTCCCCATGGTAGGGAAAGTTGTTGGTCTGGTAGGTGATGCAAGGACCTCCACTGGTAGCAGGGGAGTGGAAGTGGCCATGTTGACTTCTACAGAAGGCTCTTTGCGGTGTCCATATTGTTGGCCTCACAGTGGAGCTTTGTATTGCTAGCCAACTCACCAGCTATGGATGGCCAAAAATATATTCTAGTGGGGAGCAGTACCTGATCACCAGAATCACCTGTTTCAGTAACATGCTGTTAGTTTTATAAGGCGTGGGTATTCTTAGAGGACCCATAATGTGCTAGACTAGTAAACTGGGACAGATGACTTGAATTGAATCCAGTCCTTTTCTCCAGGTTTGAGCTTGGCAAGGTGATGGCAATAAATACAGCACTGAGGAAGGAACCCGTAAGGTGGGAATTTGATGACATAATAAAAGGTATAATCATGGCAAGAACCTAGGCAATCTACAAATGGCATGAACAGGGCTAAGGCCAGGATATGTGAGATAATTTACCAATCATTTGTAAGGGGATAGGGCTGGAAACAAACATGTGATAATGTAAACAAAACACACAATACAAAATTAATTCTGGGAGTACCATATTGGGGTCACCCTGAGCCAAGCAGTACTTGATACAGGGAGGAATCACAGATGTTCTACTGTTTCCTATAACATGTTATTGTTGTTGTATGTGACAAAATTATTTAGCAGGTGTTTACAGGCATCTCTGTGAGACTACTGGCTTAGTTTTAAGTGTATCCACCTCCTGGAGATTCACTGGCTCATTTGCTCTGAGCAGTTCCACTTTTTCTTCTTTTCTCAGTGCAATCAGGCTGAAGAGGCAATGTCATTTTGGCATGTATGTTCATCACCCACGACTGTGCGACACAGGCACCAAGATGTCCACTGATAAACAGGCTGTCCCTTTGAGCCTGGCTGATAATGTTTTAAAAATCCTGGAGAGAAAGAGAGGAATAGTACAGGAAAGGGAAATTATGATATTTACCTTTATACGGTATAATTGTGAAGATCGTCAAATTATTACGTTGTCAGTTACGGATATGTGAACTGCCCTCTATAATTTTCGATCACAGGCTTTCATTGTAGTTTAAATCCAGACAATAAATTAGCCATTCCAGAACAAAAATGTTAAAAATAAATAAATAAATAAATTAAGTTAATGCCTAAAGTTTACATTACTATGTAATATTATGTTTCCATATGTTTCTTTTGGCAATTATGCCACTTTTTTGCCAGGCAAAAGAACCTAACTTTGATTTGAAAAGTTCAACTAAACACCAAGACAAAAACAAAGAAACTTGTTTACTCCAATCCAACTTAAAGAAAAGGTTGTAGATTATTACTAGCCTTTTGAAGGAGTGTTCTCATGTGGTAATTCATCTATTCTGCTATAATCATCAGCCTCATGTATGGAGAAACACTATCCCACACATGGAGTTGGGAGCGTCATGATGTGGGGATGTTTTGCTGGAAAAGGGACTGGTACTCTTCAGAAAATAGATGCCATCATGAGGATTGTCTAGAAATACTAAAGCAACACATCAAGTCATCAACCAGAACCGTGGATAAAACTGGGCCATTCCGCAGGTCAATGACAAGAAGTGCACTGCTAAAGTAACAAAATGTTTAAAGACAACCGGGTGAAAGGATGTCCATTTCTAAGCACTGACATTATTCCCATGTAAAAGTTGTGGATTGAACTGAAACTGCATGCCTATGTAAGGAAGCCCAAACCATGGCATAAAAATTCTGCCAACATATTGTGAGAAGCATATCACAATAATAGCATTAATAATAGCAAAGCATTTATTTTTTACTCAGTAGTGAATATGATTTAAAATGTAGTGAAGTACAATACTTTAAACGAAACATACTTAAGTAAAAGTAAAATTACTTTAAAAAGTTGAAGTACACAAAAAATCTACTCAATTACAGTAACGCGAGTAAATGTAATTCATTCCTTTCCACCTCTGAACAACAGGCATATTACAATTGGGTGGATGATGAAGAGTCTATGATCCTCAGTCGTCAGTTGGTTGTAGTACACAAGACTGAATACAGCGGAGTGGGGGCCTGGGCCATCTAGTAATTTGTGAAATAAGAGTGTGTGATTAAACATTGATAAAAATCGAAGTCTTGTACTGAACCCAGGAACTCTAAAGGGCAACAGGTTGCTCATTAGGAGATTGTCGAAACTCGCACCACTGCAATGAGCAGAAGTTTAAATCCCCAGTTTTAACACATGCTGCAGATTGTAGTGTGGTACCCAGCTGAGATCAGTGTATCTCAATGAAAATCAATGCTAATTTCTACTTCCTGTGCTGGAGACCACTGTAGGTATTGACTGTCTGTAAGTGGTTTGTAGGATTCTTTTTCAGTAAGTCCACTTTACTTCTTGAGAGATTAAACGAATTACATGGGATGATGGCTGTGCAACATACGCCTGAACTCAATGACTGCATAAAATGTAAATATTATATATATATATTTTATTTTTTTATTTTGCTTTAACATTTAAAGTAGTAAGGAGAGGAAATATGGATCCTGAAACTGTTTTTACATTCAAATGATGTGAATGTATTGCAATATGTAATGTATGTATGTAAATACCGCATGAAGTAGATGTAGGAGTAATGAGAAAAGGTGTTTTCTTTCTACTTGCTTGCTATAAGACAAGAAAACTGGATCCTACCATCCACTCTATTCTTACAGGGAGGTTCGTTTTGAATAATACCACATTTACAAGACTTGGGGGGGGGGGGGGGTGACGGGTGACTGCAGAGATCATCACTGCTGGCAGTCCATGTTGATTTTAAGATCACTATTCGGTTACGCTTTTATTTAATTAATAAGGGTTTTTTTTTTTCTTTTTTTTTCGGAAGCTGCGTTGCGCGCGTCTCGCCCTCCCCCGCTCCGCCTGTAGCACCGACGGAGCCCAGGATCCGCCTGATGCCGTTCCGCTGTTTCCACGGCGAAATTCTCCTCCAGGAAGCATCTAATAGCTGTTAATTGGAATATACAAATAAAAAAAAGCTCAATCTTAATGTAAGCAGTTAAAATAATAATAATAATAATAATAATAAAAAGCAAGGTCAGAAAAGGAGGGGGGAAACGAGTAAAGAAAAATCTGCGGATCTGCTCCCTGTTTTCGTTTGAAGAAAACCCGGTAATGAATCGTTTCTATTTTTCATATACAGAGAGGTGTTTTAAGAGGTGTCTTTAGGGCCAGATGAATCCGCATGGAGGAATTTATTCAGCCTGCTTCAGCACCGAGTCGCGTTCTTCTTTCGCATTTGCTCTTCATGTCTCTGTCCAGTTTAACATGGTGCTGATTTGACTGTCGGCGTTTTCACCTCTGCTCAGACATACCTATATACATTGAATTAGTCATGGCGTTATTGTTGTTGTTGTTGTTGTTGTTTTGGGTTTGTTTGTTTTAAGCAGACAAGACATCTTGCTAGCAAGCTTGTTAATCCCGAGCCACGACTCCGAATTAACCCAATGTCTCCTTTTTCTCTCAGGAACAATTCATGGGGAAGCTGGTCCTCCAAAGGATGTAAAACAGTGCTTACAGATGCATCACATACAAAGTGCTTATGTGATCGCGTGTCTGCCTTCGCCATTTTGGCTCAACAACCTATAGAAATAGTAAGTATACTCTCTGCCTGCGGCTTCGCCCTAAACAGATATAGCTGTAAAACTGTGTGCGCATGAGAAAATTGCTAAGGTTTGTAAATGCTTTAATCAACGGTGTCGGTGTTGAACGTACATACAGGAGAACGTGTGTGCGTGATTGTGTGTGTGTGTGCGCGAGAGAGAGAGGGCGCGTGGGCGCATGATTCGTACCCCTGCCTGCCCACGAATTTGAATATGGTTTGTTTAAGTATCTTAAAACACCATGACATTTATATAACGTTTTATTCCCCTACAACAAACCAGCGATGGTTATTACACGAAATGGGTTTCAAACAGGACTTAATGTGATCAGATGTAACATGCCTGTAGCCATGGAGTCAGCATTGGAGGGAGCAAATCAGTCCCCAACAACCACCCACACCTTTTTATTATTTTTTATTTTTTTTACAATATTGTACATAAATGACATTGTATTGTAATACATTGCTTCATTCTTTTTAACCATGTCATTATGCAGTCTTGATCATCAGTATTTTTCTTCTTCTTTTCTCTTCTCACTCACCTCCATGTCACCTGCTCTTCCTGCCCTGTAAACATCCTCTCTCTCTCTCTCTCTCTCTCTCTCTCTCCATTCTCTCCCTGTGTTTCTGCACCCTGAATGCACCAAAGTGAAAGAAATGAATATTATCAATAAAAAAGTGGTGTCACTTGCCATGATGTTCAGAAATGTCTATCATCTGACTAGTACTCATTTTCTCATTGCTCTCAAATTCTTTTTCTCAACCAAAAAAAAAAAAAAACAGGCAAATGCCAATGCCATCCTTCATCTTCCTCATGATAATACTCATACTATACAATTCTACAGCTTGCACATACAGTTATTTACACAAACATTATTAGTACTATACAGTACAGAAATACATGAACAGTAGTGATGAATGATCACCAGGGACCTCCTGATAAGATGTTACTATACCTAGGTGCTAAATCAATTTGTATTGCAATTCTACAAATAAGTATCACAATTTTACAAATGTTCCCGATTTGACTTTGACTTTTTTTCTTTTGCATATTTTGTTAAAGTTCTTAAAGTTAGCAAGTAATTCCTCCTACCACTCACAGTGCTGTGTTGTGTGAGTAGAGGAATGGCAAGATTTTACCACTTCAAATGTAAACATATATAAATGTACGATTATTTAATTTTATGATATATGAATTGCCACACAAAAGAATTGTGATGGCCAACTGAATAAATTTTTTTCCCATCTATAATGCAGTGCAACACACATTATTGACACTCATATTTTCAGTGGGATTTTTGACAAATACAATGTAATAAAGACATTAACATTAGTTGCACCCATGTGGTTGGTCATGTGGATAATAAAATTTACAGATAAATTGATATGATCACTAACATGCTTTATTAATTTGCACTAGACAGTAGGTCAGTTTTCACCAAAAGTCTGTTTTTTCCACTCCATGCAATCGCTGACACTTTAAGATAGATATTAGTTATCGTTCCAGTACAAAATGAGATATTGAGGTTATCAGTATCTTTTCAGGCAGGTCCTGGCTGAAGTGAAGCATTGTTATTGGTATGGTGTCAAGAACTGATAAAAATAACTTTCCACAGTGTTAGAGAACGATTGATTAATTGTACCTACCCAGAGAAGTCGTGCCAAAGATTTCGAAACAGTACATCCTCCACAATCCTCACTGATCGTGCAGCAGCTTCTGCTTGTGCACACAACACCACTTGGACACACCACACACAGAACTCCAGTACATTATAACCCTTTGAGCGATAGTAATGATAATGAATGATTATATGTTAAGCTTATTTATGATTATGATTACATTTGTCAATGAATACTTTAAAGGTTGGCAAGTGGTTGCTGCTCTTATGGCCTTAACATAGAACAAATGGTATATGTAATGCAGACAGGGCCAGATTTTGTGATTCTGATCATTGCAGTATATTGCTGACATATCACTGCAACTAGCTGCATTTTGGAGAGAGTTGCTGTTAGGGTGAGTTTCTTGAAAGAAGTCATAAATTAACGGATTAGAAGTGCTGCTACACAGTCCAAAGTCATAAACAGAGATACCAGGCAGCCATGTTGTAACCACAATATATAAATATAATGTACTATGACTATATATATATATATATATATATATATATGCAGATTCCTCTCGACAATGCACCATCGATTCATATCAACCCAAATATCAACATTGCTGATAGTGGTAGTTTTTGCGCTCTGAGCATGTACAGTACTATATCCTGCTGGAAGAGGAAATTAACATCTCCATAAAGATTATCAGCAGACAGAAACATAAAGTGCTCTAAAATCTCCTGGTACATGGCTAGTTGACTTTGGCCCTGATAAAACACATTGGACCAACACCGGCAGATAATATGGAACCCCAAATTATTACTGTATAGGTTGTGGGAACTTCACACTGGGCTTCAAGCAGCTTTGATTCTGCTGCTCTTCATTCTTTCTCTCTGGGACCTTTTTTTCCAAATAATATGCAAAATTTTATTTCATCTGAAGAAAAGAACTTTGGACAACTGAGACATAGTTCAGTTCTTTTTCTCCTTATCCAAGCTAAGACACTTCCAATGTTTTCTCGGGTACAGAAGTGGATGTACTGTATAGTAGGATACAGTAGTACTCCTGAAGATATTTCCTAAAGATTTCTGTTTGTGATGAGGCTTGATGCGCTGACTCCAGCCTCACTACACTCCTTGTGATTTTCGCCCAAGTTATTGAATCAGCTTTGCTTAACAATCTGCTTCAAGCTGTTGTGATCCTTGTTGCCTGTGTACATTTTTGTACCAGACTTTTTCCTTTGAGTCCCCCTCCAATATACAGTCGCATTCTGCAAACTGCCGGCCCCTTCGGTGATGACTTTCTGTTGCGTATCGATGATTGTCCTCTGGACAGTTGTCCAGTCAGCAGTCTTCATTATGCGAGTGTTGAATTAGACCAACAGATACGCTGTATTTATACTGTTTGAATATCAATTAATTGAAACTTGAATTTGAATATTTTGGGATACTGTTATTTTTATTCTCATGAGTTGTACTATAAACCTCATTAAAATTATAACAAAAGGGGATTGAAATATGTTTCAGTTTTAAATTAAATTATGAAAAATTTTAACTTTTTCACTGAGATGCATTGTATTGGAATCATTTTTACACATTAATTGACAATACACATTGGGAGCCTTTGCAATGTTCTGGAGAACACTTTATGGGGTGGTTTGACTATCCTGTCATAATTACATACTGTAGTTACAAGATGTCAGCTAAAAGTAAATAAACACATTTATAGGGATACATTTATACCAAACTGTTTTCATCTCATTCACAGAGTATGGAGTACTCAGGAGTCCCCTCTGTGACACTGATTGTGGGCTGTGGCCTGTCTTGCATAGCTTTGATCACCCTGGCTGTTGTGTATGCTGTATTATGGAGGTAAATTATGTTTAAATGTTATTTTGTTTCAAAGAGAAAATGCACGGATTTATCATGTGGCTTTATCATTGCTTAATTGGGAAGTACACATTTATTTACTTATTTATTTATTCTACTTATTTATTTATACTAGGTACATAAGGTCTGAGAGGTCCATCATTTTGATCAACTTTTGCCTTTCAATCATCTGCTCCAACATCCTGATTTTGGTGGGACAGACACAAACACATAATGCGGTAAACTATTTTTCTTTGTCTTTCTGTTTTACTCTTGCTAACGAGATTATAAAGTACTTTGCATATTTGATTGGTCATGAATTTACATAATTAATAAACATTAAAAAAGGCTTTTTTTTTTTCTTTTTTTTTTTTGCTGCTGCTTCTCAGGACAACATTAACACACACAAACTAAATTCTTGATTTTTAAATCTATTTTAAAAACAGACTGGAATGCCGGACCCACTCATTGTAATATAAAGCAGTGTTAGTGTTCCACTAGGGATTGTTGCCTTGAATGCAGAACCACAGTCATGGTAATACAGAAAAAGACACAAACAAAAATAAACAAAATAAAGTGTACTGTAGATTATGGAAAGTAAAGTTGTTATATAACAATTGTTCAAAGTAGTACCATCTTGCATATTAAATGTTGCAAAAAAAAAAAAACGCATTGGTATATCTGGTGATGGAACACAGCTATTTCCTAAATGTTAGTAGACTTGCTGCCATGATGTTTTGTTGAGGGCACACACGTAAGACAAGAAACTGACCCTTCCCTGGCAAATCAATCACGTAGTACTCATTTTCTCTGTCAAGCTGGCTATAGTGCAGAATACAAATTCTTGATATTAAAATGATTTACCCAAATGACATGCATGTTGTGTGATTTGGGAAAGAGTGCTACAGTTACAGCATTGAGAACTCTCATGTCATCAAGAGACCTGTATGTTATACAGTATTTAAGCAAATTCACACAAGCAAGTGCGAACTTATACTGAATACCATAGTTAATAGACAATTAAGAGTGCTGATATTCAGTTTAAATCACACAATTTTTGTATATGATATTGCATTTATACAACAGTTCTGTAAACAAGAAAGGCTTATCAAGAAAGTGGCATTTTAGCGACACTGTGGTCTATTGTTCTGGTATTACTGCTGCTAGTAGAAGTAGATCCTAAAAAGTCACACTTACAGTACTTTATCACACTATGTTGTCTAGCCAATTGCTCGTTGGCCAGCTGGCTAGCTTGCTCACATCTAACAATCTAATAATTTCCTAATTATTGAAAAAAAAACCTGTTAACCATACAAGACATTATCTGTTAGTCCTTGCCTAGTAATTTGACCATTGTGAATATTCAGTCAGGTCTTTTTAACTCTATTGGACAGAGGGACTACAATTCTTCCAAAAGAACTTCCTGTTTTCATGATCTCCCATAAGCAGACGGGGATCTAGTGTCCGCAAAGACCATAGCACATGATTTATATAATTTTCATGGACATCAAACCAATCAATGACCTCTCGTGCCCTGTAGATGGATGCAGAATAACTTTGTATTGATTTCCAGTGACCTTTGTACCTAAGCAGCCAAGTGAACCCAAACCATTCCAGCAAAAAAAGCACAAACAGAGATATAGGATCTCCCTTCACTGTAACAGTCAAGCTTTAAGGCCTTTCTTTTTCTCTCGATGTATACCTCACATGAACCCGCCTACATGTTGAGAACCTGTTTCTCAAGGATGACTCATCTGACCATATCTTTTACTGATATCTTCTCCATATATCTAAATGCTAAAATGACTTTAATTACTGTGGAGCAATCTTTGTGCCATTTGCTTTAATCAATCTCTTCAATTAGATGTTTTCTTCTTGAAATCTTGATCAAAGTCAGTTGCGTAATTGTTCACAGTGTTTGGAAGTATATTGGTTTCTCTAACTGTTTATTCAGGTTTATTTAATGTTTGGTTATCCCTATGTAGAACAGTGTCTGATCAGTGCCATCTCTGATGTTTCATTCCATTCTATCACTAACAGGGTTTGTACGTGAAAATTCTGGGGGGATAAATATAGAATTTAGGTTTTAAGTTTTTAAAATGATGATTGCTTGAGCGTGTGTGTTTTTTAACAGGGGTTTGTGTTATCGCTCTGTCCAACTTCACCGCCCCTTAAAACTTTAATGGGCTACAAAACCCATTTATCAGTATAATCTGTTTTATTAGAGCTCTGGATATGGTGGATATATTGAAGACTTGGGTGTTTTATTGTGCTATTTTGGATTAGCTCTGAACATGTTCTCTTGTTGTTCTTCTTTTGGCTGTTCCCATTAAGGGGTTGTCACAGAGGACCATCTAATCCATACATTTACCTTGGCACAAGTTTTACACTGGACACCTTTCCTGGCACAACCTTTCCTGGCACAACCTTCCCACTTGGGACGGCAGTCTAGTAACTGGGTTTTTGGGCAATGGCTGATTATTGCACTGTCAGTGGCAATCTCTAAATGTCTTTTTTTCCTTCTTTTGTTTAATTGTAAACCAGAATGAAGACCAAAAAGCTGTCAATGGGAGAAAAGCAAGACAGTTTGGAGTTGAAAAAAATAATTTACCTAAATGACATTATGTGCAGCTTCAAGCAAAGCCAATACACAATTTTGGAATGTCCTAGAGAAGACACCAAGTGATGGAAAAGTCAAAAGTGTGGAGAAGTAGAGATCTGCTCATAACCCAAAACATACAAGCTGATCAGTAAAGCATGGTGAAGATAGGACCATGGCTGTTTCTGGAGCAGCTCATCTTTATTGATGATGTTACTCATAATGGTGTCATCAGAATGTCCCTTATATCCAAAGTGACCAAACTCAAAAGGCCTTGTGTGCAGTTTGAAATGGTGGACAGTTAGCAATGATGTAATCTCTGTCGTGCTTTTCAACATGATTATTTTTATGTAAGATATGATACTTTACTCAAGGCTGTCTGCATTTAAAAAAATTCTGAACTGCCACCAAAGGTGCGATCAGCTCTGAGTGTCCGCCATTTGATCTCAACCCCAAATGTCTTCGATGTATAGCAACAGAAATTATAGAATTGGCCTTGCTGTTCCAATACGTCGTGGCTTGTCACAAGATTCAAGAATGTAGAACATTTAGATCCTAGACTGTGAGCCTCAGTTACTTTTTACACATCTCAGGGATGTGTTCTTAGTCTTGGTCTGTTCTCTTTATTGACGTAAACATTTTAAGTTCGCTGACCATTTAATCAATCAGGGGCTCATCAGGCATGTAGATGAGACAGCCTAAAAAGTTTGAGCGTACAACCTTCTAAATTGTTATCCATAAGCTGTCACAACAAACAAATCTTCAGAGCTCTCCATTCCTTTACAGTTTGTGTTGATACGTTTATCATACATGCTGATCATCAACTTTAATTGATATTGAATGATTTTATTCATATTCCCCCTACTAGAGACTATTAGTGGTGCCTATTGATTAACCTCATCAGTCCTGAATGTTCTCAAATGAGCACATGACATTTTCTCTCAAGTACATCATCTGTATATTCGTGTGCAGCCCTTATATCAGCACCATTCTTTTGCCAAACGTCCTTCCCTTGGAAGATATTAATTAAGTTTATAGTTCTCTGGTGCTAATAAAGAGAAACGGTGAATGAGAAATTAGAATGTACTTAACAATAGAGTGTGGGTGCTTTGTTCCTGGCTGATGCTGCCTAGAGGTACTGTACACTATGTTCCCAGTTTGTCCCTCTGTGTGGTTTTTGGTTATTTAATTGATTACTGGTTGTAACAGAAATCCAACCATGATCCTTCAGGGGTAATGTGTGTCTGTGTGTGTTGAGAGCAGAGACAGACAGCTTTCGACATGTGTGTTTTGGACTGTCGCTTCACTGCTTTTATTAATGGTGAGGGAGTTGATGCTAGTCTGGTTCTATATTCCTCTTTTCCTAAAACACCACCATGTAGTTGTCCCTCTTCAGAAGGGACAGCATCAGTATTGGACCCAGTGGATTCATCTTGCCTGGATGAACCAGCCTGTGCCAGTCCGTTCTCCTGTCTCTCAGGTAATCATACAGTGCAATGAAAGAGCAGCTGACAACAGCAAACATTGCACAGATATGACTCCCACGGGTCTCTCCAGCATGTAGCCGGAAGTGTGCTGAATGAATTGTGGCTGAGCTCAGGCTACAGCCTGCACTGTCTCCATGGTGCTGTATCTATGACTGCCAGTACATTGCATTTATTATTAGCTCTCTCATTCTTGTTCATGTCCCCCTTTCTCTCTTTCCCTTCATTTTTCTTCCTCACCGCAACATGTGAGGCCAGTGTTTGTATATATCATATAGGTCCCCTGTTTATTATTCTTTTTATACATGGACCAATTTTTTCCTGGTATAGTGAGGTTCGGTCTAATGCAACATATTTTTTTTTGTTTGTTTCCTATTCTGTTTGCCATGCATGGACACCCACAATTGGGGCGTAACAAGGCAGGGAATGTGACGTTAGTAGCACAGTGTTATTTTCAGTCCCATTCTGGGTTAAAATTGAGCTGACGTTTTTTGAACAGACTGTCGTTTTTCTTTTTGTTATATTTTAGTCCACGGTTTGTAGGTTTGTCAATTCAGATAGTTTTACCTGGTCAATGTTTTTACCCATCCTAGAGCTAAGACACAAGATAGGTCATCCTATAGATTTTCACTGAAAAGTTGTTCATCAGTTAATAATACATTATTGACATTATCTGAGCATTTTTTCTTTATTAGTTTTTGACTCCAGTCATTCATGTGGTATTGTCTTTCACATTCGAGTTCATGGAGGTAATATTTAACATAAGAAAGTGGTTTCCTTCATTAAAAAACAACCATAGCTCATGGAGGAATACAGCGTTTGTGTGACTCTGCAAGCTCTTTCTGCGTCATTCTGCGTCATTCTGCGTGACAAATCTAAAAGCTGCATGTTTGTGATGCTCTTTTCACTGTTACAAATATTATGATGTCTAGTTTTTAGTATGCTGACGTGTAAATCTACCGTGAAGCTCAGGGACTGCAGAGATGAGCAAGCACCACAGCTCATGATGTGACAGTAACTCATCCTGATGTTCCGACTCGAGAGAAAAGCAATATTTTGTTGATTGTTCCTTGTTCCTATGACAACCTATACTCTGCCTTTCTGTCTACTAATGCAACAAGCTGCTATTAAAATTTTCATACTACTGAAGGTAGAGTAGATATGCAAAGCATCTACTTTGCATTAGAATTTTTTTTTTAATAAAGCCAGCTGTATATTCTGGAGAAGCTTAGTAAGAAATACTAAGCATTAAAAACATTTTAACATAGACACAAATGCAATCATCACTATGGATATAATAAAATATATTTTGTATGGCTTTGGTAGGCCTTGGTACTATTTAGAGATTTAAAATGTCTGCTATTAAGCTGCTATTGCCATTGGTTCAACAATTCTCACCCTGACATTGTCAGCATCAGCTGCTTTGGATTTAAATCACACGGTGCAGTTCCTCTGTTGCCATAGATACAGATATGGTAGGCTTAAGATCTCCAGCAGCATGCACTCAGATTTCAGAAAGGGCTCAGCAGCCAGTGGCACGAGTTCAACACAAGTTCAGTTATAGGTCTAGGTGAGAAGTTAAGTAGTAGGTCAGGGGTAATGTTGCCCTCAACCATAGGGTCTTCATTTAAAATCTAAAACTATCAAAATGTAGAATTTTATCTGCACAACAGACACTGAACATACTGTACGTTATGTACATGTAATGTAAGATTCAGCATTAATTATGTGTAGATCAAAATTGCAAAGATCTAAATTATACAGAATGTCACCCCATGACCACCTAGCCAGATCTGATCAAGATTCAGGGAAGTGGTTACCATCTTATAGGGAAATATTTAATCCAAGCAGGGTTGGATTAAATATTGGATTAAACTGTCCTACAACCTATGAGCCTGTACATTACATTAATTCAGTAGATTGTCATTTTTTAAAATTGTATTCATACAGTTAGAGTTAAAGACTTTATAGAGACTTTATAGAAATCGCTTTGTACAAAGGGCCATTGTAAAACTAGAACAGTTTGGATCTCCAGTGAAAAACTTGAGATTTGAATGAGATGCATGAAAGCAATTTGGGGCTGAACCACACATGGGTGTGATGCCCAAGTGTTTATCTTGCCAATTGGACCTATGACCTTTTACACTGCATATGGTGCATTTCCCAATTCCTATACACATGGTACGAGGAATATGTGACTGTCTTGACCTTATGAGAAAAAGAGCTTTTTTATTTCAAAGCCAAGCTAGGTTTACGCATGTGTTTGTATATGTATGTATGTATGTATGTATGTATGTATGTATGTATGTATGTATGTATGTATAATAGATAGATACATAGTTTGGTTTACATGTACAGTATTATATCCAGAATATTCAAAAAGAAAAATTATGCTCAAACGGGACACTAGTTATTTGACCACTGAAATCACAATTCATTGTTTTTTCGAACTTTGGTTGTAATATTAACCAAAAATGTCTGCATCAGTTTTGCCATCTGTAATTACCAGAAGACCATATGGCAGGGACACCAGGGTGTCTAAGATGCTATGAGCCATGGCTTTTAGTCAGCATCCATGTACAGTAGATTTTCATGTAAAGCAGCAGTTTTTAGAAAGCAAAACAAACTGTTTATTTTACATTTCTTTTATGTTTTGTATTATCAAAAGCAAAGGACATTAAAGGAAAATCCACTGTGTTTTTTTCAATGGACAGTTCATGCTAGCCAGCTAATTTCTTCCTGCTCTGATATGCTGAGTCATTTGTAGAACAGCTGTTTTTCCTTGCATCACACTGTTGCATTGTTACCACTGTATGTGTACTTTCAGCCAAAATTTCCAAATTTCCAGTAACTATAGAATTAAAGTGAACATTTTCCAAGATTCTATCCCCGATCTAGTCATAGTCGGTTCCCACCCATCGGCACTCTCCCATCTAGTACCGATAACTACCAACCAGGGAGAGTGAAGACTATCACATGACACCAACTGACCACATTTTTTAGAACTGCTGCTCATACAGTGTTGGGTAATATAACATACTCATCAGCACTATCCGCCCCTTCAGCTTGCGTGAGCTCACTGATGCCCATGATTAACTAGTGTCACCATAATTGATCTGAGAGTGCAGATAGGCCATTCATCTTCGAGACAACGTGGCCTATCTGCTCTCTAGACTGCTGGCTATGGATCGAACTTGGGATGTCCAGATGATAGGATGGACAATTTACCGTTGCACTGCTTGAGGCCGAAAGTGAACATTTAACTTTTAGATTTGGCAGATGCTTTTATTTAAAGTGATTTACGAATGAGCTGAGCGGATGATGGTTAAGGTCCATGTTCAAGGACTCAACCTAATGAGAATATCTAATTGATTAAGGAGATTTACTGTATACTCATGTCTATAAGTATATGGACATTGACACAATTTTGTCCTCAATACATCGCCACAATACAATCAAGATGTCCTGTAAAGTGTACACTTTCAGCTTTAAATGAAGGGTTTTTTCAAAACGATTTCCTCAACCCTTCAGGAATTACAGCTCAAAAGCTGTTGGAAAAATTTATAAAATGTTTCATGGCCCAGTGTTTCCCTCAGCAGTAGATTCTATTCTTAGTGGTAGCTGACAGTAGTGCTAGTACTAAAACTCACCCCAAGACTTTAGCTTGGGCTTATCTTTGTCACATTTCATAACTTTTTCTTCTATTGTCCCACTTAGGCATTGTTTGGCATTTTGGCTAATTTTAGCATACAGGGTGCACACCCACCAGCTCCACTAGAGCTGTTGCTATGATACCACTTTCACATCTACACAGGATACAGTTAAATTTGTTTAAATCATGGACACTGCATTGTGTTTTATTTAAAGACCATAAAGCTTCTTCTTTTTCCATCTGTTAAAATAAAATAAAAACCTGCAGTAAAATTCTAAAATTAGCTCTATTTTTTCTACTGTATTACCTGCTCAAGACACATTTTCTAGGCCAAGATGACAAAAGTTGCTCACTTGGGTGAAAAACCCAACCAATATGTCAAAGTTGGCCAAAAGAAACCCTTCATCCCACGTACAGTACGTATGATCATGCTGTGTTCAATAATGAGGGCAGTTCCCAGGTCTGTTATATTAGGTGTGCATCCTACTGACACAGCTAATCTGTATGCAACAATTTAGTCTTAAAATTAAAATTATGATTGTATTCGACTTTTGCTTTTAGCACCTTGATTTTCACAAAAAGCTGTGTCTCAAAATTCTCACTATTGCTTTAAAAACGCTTTTGGCAAACCTGTTCAACAATGCGAGTTGTTATATGTTCACAAGCAGTGATCTCGTTATCGAAACTAGCCGTTTCAGAGTGTGCATGGAGAGGAGGGGGTATTTACAAATGGGTCTGTTGTCAATTAGTTTTCAAGGGGGTGGGGGTTCTGGTGTTGAGCGAATCAATGTGCTGTGTGCAAAATTTACAATAAAATAAGATGTAACCTATCAGTACTGTATGTTGCAGTCAATGTTGATATTGTGACACACTGACACAGAAATCAATAAATAGGAAATAGTAAAGGGGGTTCAGTTTTACATTATGCATGAATAGACAAAAACTAAATAAATCAGAAGTATATCAATCTGAACAAGGATACTGTGTGTGTAATCGAAGTATAAAATGAAATTGACAAAGATATATTTAATGCCTTCAATTCAATTTCCAGTAACCAGAGTCGATTTGTTGAACTGTTGTACCCTAGGAGCTATTTTTAGCTCATTAGCAATTATGAATAAAAAAGCCCCATATAATATAATAGACAAAATAAAAAAGCCTTTTCATTATTTCAATTGCAATTGTCATAAAAGATTTTAATTTGTCAGTTGAAGTTCATTTTTCATGTCCAATCAAAACATTACAGTGTTTTTTCATAAATTTGAAATAAATTTTATGAAACTAAAGCTCATTTTCTCAAAACTCTTCCTTTGGGCCAAAACTGCACAAATCTATATTCCTGCATTTCAAACCAATTTCTCTCTTCTTAGAACTGAGTTTTTCCCATTAAATCATTCACACAAGCCTCATATAAAGAGGTCTTGTTGAGCCTTGAGTTCATAACATACTGTATAAATATTTTGGTTTCATGAGGCAACATTAAATATTCTAGTGTTTAATATTGTGTACAATTACATAATTTTTTTTATATTTTATGAAGTTTCAGTTTTCTTTTTGACAGGCTGTAGTTTTACAGTAAATACAGTATAACAAGCACCATTGCCATAATGCGCTACAGTAGTGTATTATATACATATATAAGTTAATAAATAAATTCCAAAAGGTAACAAAGCAAATCGTTGTTACTGGTAAATAAATGTTTGTTTAATACACTGCAAAAATAAAACTCGTAGTTTGTAGGCATGTTGCAAAAATAACTAATCAATTCATGTAAATAAAACAAAAAAACAATAAATCAGTCTGCATCTGGCCTCTGATCCTAATCAGACTAGAGAACCTCATAGACATAACAAGCCATGTTTTCCATAGCCAATCAGTATATTGGCATATTGGCTGCTTGAATGATGAATCCAGGCTTGGCAAGTGTCTGTACCAGTATCACCACATGCCTCTTCCTTTGCCTGGAGTCGGGTCGTATGTTCATGAGGTTTGTGATCATATACATTCCAACACCAGGCTAAAAACAATGTTTTTCTATTGAATCTAGTGAGGGGGAACAGGGTGCCAGATGAAGAACTGAAAATCTTATATTCAACTAGATATTGAACCAGTTGTGGACCTGCATGATGATTAATCATACAACTAAAGTGACTCATGGCACATTTCCACCACATAGACCAGGGACGTCAACTGTGGCACAGTGGCCAATAATGCTCATTCCCTTCCACCTGGTTTTATTGAGATTGAATCCCATCTCATCAATGAAGATATACATACTACTGTAGTTCCTCCCAAATAGCAAATGACAGATTTAGTTTCTCCATTGTTTTCTAACACAGTAGAGGACATCTGAGGTCTCATTTATGGTCTGACAGAAAAATGTATGCACTTGAGATTGAGCAACTATAGCGTGAGACCAAATGGTAATTTGAGTTTGGCATATGAAGGTTAGCGTTTTTTATGTGAAAAAAATAAGGCTTGAGTATGAAAATTGTGCTAAATGTTGGGACTTTGTTTGTGCCAGTGCACAAAAATGTGATTTAGAATTGCTCTTTGAATGAACACAAAGTAAATGTGCGTAGAGTTTTGAAGAAATAGTTTTTACTACTATATAGTGTGCACCAGTTTTAGTGTGTAACTATTTGAGAAAGTCTGTAAGATATAATTTTTAAAAACTTTTATACTATATTTTCTTAATACTGTATGTCCTATTTTACCTATTAAAGGAAAGCATTTGTAATATCACACAAACACTATGTGCATCATTTGCTTCATTTAGCTTTAAAATTATTATAATTGACAATTTTTGCCTTGCCTGCTTTTGCAGTTAAGGTTTTCTTGATTTAAAAATAATGGCTAAGAACCATTAGAGGTAACAACAACTTTTTTTTTTTTTTTTCAAAAAGACTAATTACTAAAACAAAAAAACAGTTGTTAACTATAATGGTTCTCATCCATTATTTTATATTTTCTTCTCAGTGGCGTATATAGTAAACACAAATAAATGCTCTCTCTTTTTTTCTCTTACTGCCCAGCCAAAAAAAATTACCGTCTGGATTTAACTAAGCAAATCAGTAAGGAGCCTTTCATTGGATAATTACCGCAGTGATTAATATGCTTCAGCTGACAAGAAGTTGTTTAACCCTAACTGATGCACTGAGTAGCTTCTTATTAATCAAACACCCATGTCAGAAGACCATCACATGGCAAAAATGTTACTCTGTTTCAAAAGGATCAAATTATTGTCCTAAATCAAGAAAAGAAATCAACTTAGGATTTTGCCACAAGTTTGCCAAAAAAAAAAACAGTACTGTTAAAACACAACACCTACACTATCTGAAGAAAACCCAAGGAATTGGGGTTAAACAGGTGTGTAGCCTTAACAAACCACTTATATGCTAGGAAGCATAAAAAATGGACTGTGGCGCGATGGAAAAAGATCTTGTGGTTTGATGAGTCCAGATCTACACTGTTCCAGAGTGATGAGGTAAGAGGAGAGGTGGATGAAATGATGCACCCATAATACCTAGTGAGTGGTTCAGGGAGCGTGAGACATAATTTTCACACATGTATTGGCCACAACATCCATATTAACCTCATTAAGAATCTTTGCAATGTCGTGGAGAAGATATGAGATATGAGAGAATATGAAGATATGAGAGAATGTGACTCTAGACAGAAATGTTGCACAAGCTTATCGAAACGATGCCACAGAAATGTATAGTATGGCACAATCAAACAAAAGGCGGTCCAACGAAATAGAAATATTTTTACCATGCTTTGTATTTGATTTATAATATGTAGCTCATTGTCAGTCAGTAAATTAATTGACAGTTAACTATGCTATGCACATTGTTATGGACATACAGATATGTATGGTATACTTTTATGTTTTTAATGTAATTATTTCTTTAAATATAATGGTAAACTGTCCATGAAAATGAGAAGTAGTCAGATGAGTCCTACCACTGAAATTAAGGGTCAAAGCAAGGACAATCGTCAACTATTTTACCTGTAAAGTGTATTACCTAGTCTACCCAATTTTTAAGCTTTGCAACTAGCAGATATTTTTTACTGGAGGTATTTGAATTGCTATTTGGTCTATTGAGAAGGAAGATTGTTTTTGTCCTTTTTATTTATGTGAAATGTACACAAAATTATAGAATGACTCATTTAAAGAAAATGAAATGATTCTTCATTATATTCACAGATAATACAGGAAGGCTGAACATCAGGTCTAAATCTGTGCATGAATTGCTTAGCCAGATTTATCAAAAGAACCGTCTTCCTTGACTTTGTTAGTGTAACGGTATTTGTTGCTAAAGGTGCAAACTTTTTTCGAGTTTAACTTCCTAAATTCAGAGTAAATGTGGATAAATATTTCCATCATGTACAGTATAGTAATTGACTGCAAAGTAGTTAAAGTAATTCTTATATTACATATGATTTTGTCCAATTTCTGAGCCAGTGAAAACATAAGGATTTTTTTAACAATTATTATTATTATTATTATTATTTTACTTTTTGGATTAAAGCTGAAATTGTAAAATTCAGTCACATAGTAATTATGATTTAAACCCATTGTGGTGACATAGACAACATTATAAAAATTGTTTCACTCTGTAAATACTTATGAACCTAGCTGTATATTGCAGCACCTACATTGCTGATATAAATCTTAAAGGGGACCTATTATCGAAAAACTCGCCTTTTCAGTGCTCGTGCTTGTATTTTTGGGGGTGTATGTAAGAATAAGAATATCCCGCCCCTTTACCCAGCCGGCTGAACAGACCTGAACATTTCCGAAGATTTGCTGTTTTGGTTTTACATACTAACAGCATGGCTTAAGCATCATAGCAGGGAAGACTAGGGGGACCTACTGTAAGTGCTACATGATGTAACTTAAAAAAAAAAAAAAAACCTGCTGGTGTATTTCATCCACTTTGTGTTAGTTACACAGTGACAGTTATGGAGTAACTTTCTTCAAATGACTGTGAGCAGGGCTGAAACAAGTTTTAACATCTTGCTGGCACAATGTGGCAAACAGTCAAAGAGAACAAGCCATAGAGCTGGCAGGCAGGCCAGAGAAACTCAAGATTTACTTTATATGTTCACTTGTTCTGCTTTAGTATATAACCTAACTTCTAATTTCTGGGGTTGAATTCCAAATACCATTAAATGGATAGCTAGGGTGTACATTCTTATGTTCCATACAACAAGTGTCCTTGATCAGGGATTAGAGAGGGATTTGAAAAAATTCAACACGGATGGTTCAGAGGCATTTCATAATTACTTGGAAGCAACTACTATGGAGACAAATTGTTGTTTAAGATGACGTAACATTATGAGTGTTTTCTTGCTGAACATTGGTTTTGAATGTGTGTTTTGACAGGCACTTGCTTTCGTATACTGTATATACTGTAGAACAGTAGCCACTGCTGTAAGCCTTTGCTGTGCATGTGTGGATCCACTATATTGGAGCAGTCAAGATCCGCTAGTAAACAAATATAATGTATATTGTATAGAGCTGCAGACTTCTCTGAAAATTGACTAATTTAATTAATTTCTGAACCTATTTTGATGATTATTTTTTCATCATTGGGCATGAAGTTTTATATCAAACATTGAAGACTGCCATTGAAATAACCATTACAGCAAGCATGCTGTATATAGTATGTGTAGAGGATGTGGAAACATGGAAAAAGAAGAGTCAAAATTCCAAAACTTCCTGTTGTGTCCTTGGTTGAAATTCTTTGAGTCTCTTTTTTTTGTCTCTGATTCAATCATGTACGGTTGGACCGCAGCCTTTTTGTCTGATTTTAAGCTGTTGACTAAATGCATTGCTTTCTTTTTATGTTGTAGCCTTTTCTGGTTCTTTATCCCCCTAAAATGCAATTGATCCCAATGTAAATGCATTTACATGATTACAAATGTATGCCATGCGAACATCTTAAGTAATTCAATCACGGCTCAAGACCTTCATATGTTCAAATAAATCCCCCACCCCGAATCACCCTTGATTTTCTGTCCCTGCGCAGGGTGTTAAATAAGTCTGAGACCTAGCAAGCTAAGGTTCACAAATTTGCATGCAGTTGTTATATAATGGAGTCTTGAGTATGCCTGTTATTCAAGAAAATCACAACTAGAGAACAGTGTGTAATTCTGGACTTCACATGCCCTTAAAAATATATGGCTGGTGCTCAGTGCACTAATTGTACCATGAATCTTCAGAGTGAAACTTGTAACAAAAAGGGTCATGGAAAGTCAGTGCTTAACCCGTCATCAAGTCTGGCTGTTCCATGACTAAATATTCTCCATTTTGTGTTTCTGCAGTAAGAATAAGTCATGTTTATTGCTCTGAATGGAGTATAAAATAAAATCTCTCTCTTTCTCTCTATCTTGTGCGCGCCCTCTCTCATATGTACAGGGCATCTGCACAATGACGACAGCTTTTCTGCACTTTTTCTTCCTGGCATCATTCTGCTGGGTTCTGACTGAGGCCTGGCAGTCCTACATGGCTGTTACAGGGAAGGTGCGGACCAGACTCATCCGCAAACGCTTTCTCTGTCTGGGATGGGGTGAGTATCTAGCTATTCCTGTGTCTGCTTTGGTCTTTCTCATAATTGTTGGCTTTGTATCATACAGTATGGTTCTCACAGAGGCTCATCATCAGTACAGGATCTTGGAGAGAAATGCAACTCTCGACGGAAATAAATGTTGATATTGCATAAGCTTATCAAATCGATATTACAGCCGTACTCAAAGCAAAAAGCGGTTCAACAGAGTATTAGAGGGTGCAACTTTTTTTTAAATGTATAATTTAATTTCCTTTGTAACCGCATTGCCCTGCAGTAAATGTAAAAATGTAGAATGTAAAAAAAAGAAAACAAAACAAACCTTCACACTTAAGACTCTATCTCTGCATAGACATTTGATATTTCACTGGAGTGCTGATAATTTGGTTAAATATAAGCCATTGTGTCCCATTTGTGCTTGGTTCCTATTCTTGTATTCCAAAGTAAATGTGCCTCATGTAGGTCCTTTTAATAATCTGAATGTGCTACCATCGAAACCAAATTACCCAGCTGTGTTGGCTAACTTAGAATAATGAAAACTTTCCTAATTTCAATATCGATGTAACTTTTACACTTAAATGTTCAATTTCTTACTAATACAAATACCATGGGAAAATACGTAGGGCATGAGAACTGGTTATAAAATGTCATGACCATTTTCATAAATCATTCTGAACTACATTTAGCATGTTTATAACATTGTTTTAAAGAGGTTGAATCAGCATGCACTTAAAAGTAACAACATGACAGTCCTTCCAAATGTCAAGTCTAGTTAGCATGATAACTCTAATTAAACCACAATACGTTTGGGTGGCAGAGATTTGCCAACTTGGTAGTGTTGCCTGGTATACCAGTACTAAAAGTGCCAAAAGCAGCATAAAAAAATGAGGAAGCCAAACACTGAGGAAGGATAAAGGCCAAAGTGAAACTTGGAGATACTTGGGCTATAAAGTGGGCAAAAATAATACAAAAACATATACATTTAGACATTTAAAGCTACACACTGCATTAAAAGCTAAAGATTTTACAGTATTGGCAATAAACTAATACCAAGGGGCAAAAGTACATTAAAAGTAAAAAAAAAAAAAAAAAAGTAATAGGTTTTATGGTAAATGCATCAGCAATGTTGGGATATACAGTAGACCGCTGTTGGTGGAAGATGGTGGCTGGTTAATGCTGCGGTGTTGCTCAAGTACAGTCCATATCTGAGTGTTTTTCTGAATTTTTTTTTTTTTTTAGGTTTGCCTGCATTGGTGGTTGCTATCTCAATAGGATTCACAAAAGCAAAAGGCTATGGGACTCCACAATAGTAAGACTACTGTACCTCCTCTCTCTCTCTCTCTCTCTCTCTCTCTCTGTCTCCCTGCTAAAAATCCAATAGGCCATGTTAACTTAATACATTATGTGAACTGTAATGGGATTTTGCTAATGATTGGTGTTCCTTTATGCAGCTGTTGGCTCTCTCTGGAGGGTGGACTGCTATATGCATTCGTTGGACCTGCTGCTGCAGTAGTGCTTGTAAGTGTACTCCTTCATTCCAAGGTTTTTATGCTCCTTATAAATGAATGGTGTCATGGTTAAACCTTTAACAAATATTCAAATTCCCAGATTAATTTTGACAAATCATTTAAATTTTAACCTCATATTTAGCCACTAACAAAAATCTCTGAAAAAGATACTAACACATTAAAATCGCCTGCTGGAATTATTATTCAAACCAGACATTCACCATGTATTATAGCTGTACTCTGACAGTTGCATTGGTTACCCATTTTACAAAGAATAAAATGCAAACTCTGACTTCTAACACATTATATTGCTGCATTTTACCTCTCTAAGCTCCTACAACCCTACACTCCTCAGACCCGATATTGATCAGATCTTTTAGTGCTGCTGCCCCCAGGTTTAACATCGAGGCTGTTTTGATGCACTGCTAGCTTACTCAGGCAGTTCTCTTGTGGTCAAACATTTCCTGGTTTTCCTGTGTTTTTCTTGTTTTTGTGCTTTCAGGAATCCTAATTTACAGTCAGGACAGGAATTTTACACATTTCCTTGTTATTTTCCCACTTTGATTTCCTGGAATTTTAGGTTTTTGTTGATTTAGGTTCTTTATTCAAGCTCAGTGTTTTTACTTTGTGTTTGCCTTGCTTTACTGCTGCTTGTTTAAGATTGGGTCAGGGTATAGTCATGTATGATCTGGAAAAGTTAAAAACAGATAAAAACTTCCCTAAATATCTAGAATTTTATCATAATGGATGTGACATTAAATGGACAAAGTTTTATGAGGATTTTCTACAAAAAATGTAAACATTGCATTTGTAGACCAGAGTGAACACGCTTGGAATAAGCGATTTATTTTAAACTGGCATTACGGATGTGACTTGTCTGAATCAGTCCTCTACAAACTAGATAAAGAATATGCTTGAATAATGACCTGTAACATAAAACATTTGAAATTGTAATAATGAAATGAAAATCATGAAATTATTAAATCAGCAATTATTGCTGATATTATTTTTACTGGTTCTTTTCTCGCTCTTTCTTTTCCTTTCTTTCTCTCTCTCTCTCTCTCTCTCTCTC
>JAQQZT010000013.1:7755240-7768660 GCA_030068275.1 Clarias platycephalus | reverse complement strand
AATAAATTAATTATATTAAAGTGTTTCATGGTGTCGCCCATGCACTTAGGGTTGAACCCATTACACAGGGCTAGTAGCATCTACAGCTGTATATACAGATACACACCCAGGTATCGGATCAGTACTCGGTATCGGCCGAGACCCTGAGCCCAAGTATCGGAATCGGTATCGGGGGGGATGGGGGTAATGGTATCGGAACATCTCTAAATGAGACTCCTGTGTTACTCTTACTTTCATAAGAACTTTAGATGCTACAGCTTAGCTTTAGAGCCATTTTTGAAGTGTTGATTTATTTTTGATCGAAATTATGATTTTCACTGCATCTGTATAGCTTTTCGAGCTCTTCGACATGCTATCTCTCATTTTTACAATCGGACTAACAACGAGCAAGCTAGGAGTTAGGAGGCAAAGTGGTTCAATGGATGTTCATTGCTCAAAACAGTATGGTTTTTCACCCAGGGGGTATTTTTATTCCATTGCACAAGATTCGGCTGAATGTTTCAATACAAGTTTTGTGGGTTCAGTCTGGCCAGTACCTAATCAGAAAAACATTTTATTAATTAGAAAAGTAATAGCACACCATTCTCAAAAGGGAGACTGCAATTAATCTGCATTAATCTAAAAAGAAATTTTTTGTCAAAGTCTAGTCAACATCCAGACTTAAATATGATTTAGATGCTGTGGCATGACCTTAAACAGGTTAAACCCTCCAAGTGGCTGAATTAAAACATGTCTGCAAAAAGAGTGGGCCAAAATCCCTCCACACTCGTTGAATACTTTTTCACGGGATTGTACGTGTTATCGCTCAAATATAACAGAGCAGTAATATTTAAAATTTAGGATCAGGCTGTGCATTAAAAAAAAATCCTACGCAGATAAAGAAAATGAAAGGAATCAGAGGGAAATTTAGGAACATTTGGGATTTTAAACAAATGCATTTACATAATTAAAATAAATTGTGGAGACATAAAACTTGGGATGACATTTGCTGACATTAACATCAATAGCAGGGACAGCTTTCTGCCCTTGCTGACAGAGGGTCCAGGCAACACAATAGGACTCACTGACATTGATTAAGCTAAATATCACTGCTGCCAAATCAACACGTCACCTCTGCCATTTTCCTCATCTTAGAAGCACTTGTTTTTCAGTCAGGGTTGACAACAAAAACACTCATTTTAAATTAAGGAATTATTGCAAATATAGTAAACTAGCTAAATGATTTTGCGGGTTCGGCTTAACTTGGCTGTCCCTCAATTTAATTGTAAACGAAGTTTACCTATTTGGTGCCTTTTACATGGCACAATGTTCATTAATTTAAATGACTTTATATGGGCTGTTGAAATAAGTAAAACATTCAGACTTTAGATAAACATTTTTTAAACAAACTAAGTTTACTGAGTTTTGATTATAAGTTGATATTGTATGCATAATGTCAAGAAAAAACTTTAATGTAGATCTGCAAAACCTGATTGAAGCATGTTCAAGAACATAGCTGGCAGAGCGTGACGCATGCAAAAATGAAGATAACGCCCACATTCGCTTGTTTCATATTATTGCAGGATTAACTTGAATGTTAACTTTTTTCCAGCTAACTTGTATTAAATAAATAAATTGATTAATCAACTAATTAATTCTCCTCCTGAGATGCAGCTTGGCCAAACGGGGCAAATGGGCAGTTGTGGGATTTTAGCCACAGCCTGTCCACAGCATCCATTCTGTGGTTTCATGCATCAAGCTGACAGGGGGGGGTGAAGTGGTAAATTTTAAGGTTATGTAAATATATAAATTGTGCTTACCGTTGCTGCCCAGCTCTTTGAACAGGTACTGCAGCTTGTCCCATTGGGTAGAGTTCTGGTTGGGTGGAGGCAACAGTGGTGCAAAGGCCCTGCAATTAAGAAATATGCTCATGCAGAAATTACCAATATTACTTTAATCATATAAAATATTTTAACAAAGATGAAGCATAAATGCAATATACAGAGTTGCCAGGAAATTTATTTTATTAGATACACTCCACTGGTAAAAGCACATTTTTGTAATGCAAAATAAATAAATAAAATAAATAAAACATGTTAGATCTTTACCTACCTTTACAGTCATAAACCAACCAACACAATTAAGTGAAAAAAACAACTGAAGAGGAAAATGTATGAGATAAAACTAATAATAAATGGGATCTAGAAGTGTGCATATTGCATAGCGACTTGCCCTTTACTTTTGCTTGTAACACAGCACTCTGTCATTTCAGAATCTCCTAACTGATCACATGCTAATTAAAGAATTTTATTCCACCCTTCTTTGGAAAACATGATCCAAAGAGATCTCTTGCACACCAAATACCCAAATTATCCATAATTCTATCTATTTTGACTACAGCCTAAGTTTCCTGCTGAAGAGAAGCAATCTCATACCATTATGCTTTAGTGTGGATACGATGTATGCTGGATGATAAGATGTCTTATGTTAGTGCAAAATTATTCCCAAAAAATGTAAAATGTACAAAGAAATAAAACCTGACCGCACAAACACTTAAAAAAAAAAACAATTAAAAAAAAAAAAAAAAAACTTTTTTTGCTAAAGAATTGTGGCACAAAACAATACCACATGTCACACTGCCGCCTAACACTGAGTGCACAGCACCCTGGTTGGTAGCTGCTGCAGTTAAAAATGAGCCATGATTCAATTAGGATCCCAAGGAAGGGGGAAAATAATCACAAGCAGATGTAAAGCTGGTGAACCTTGCAACCTAGAATGACTTACCCAATCAAAAGAAGAGCAGCACAGATGATGAGAAATGCAACTGTGTACTTCACTGCATTTTTTGCTTGCTGTAATGAGAAAAGACATATATTTAGGCATTTGGCAGATGCTCTTACCCAGTGCGACTTACAAAAGTGCTTTAAGGTTTCTGTTATTGGATGGATCCTTCCACTGGGTTACTTGGTTACTAAGTAACATCAATCAAATACTGTTGGAAATGTTTTTTTTTTTTTGTGGGGACGACAAGAGAGATTAACCTAAATATTGAATTATGACAATGACATTAAATGACATTAATTTGGTTTTGTTTACACGAACAACTGTTCTGAGGATTTTGTCAATTTTAGTTATTTGTAATAACCAGACATGAACAAATTGTTATTGCCAATTAAAAATCTTACATTAGGTAAGCTAACTTCAGTAAGGCTGAATTGATAAAGAAGTTCAGCTAAGAAAGGAATGATAATCCACAAGATCATTGAATGATTGCTGTGGTATCTGGCACTAAGATTTAAGCAAATACTTCAAGCCCTGTACATCCTACAAATACTTGATCAGATTAAGATCTGAAGAATTCGGAGACCAAGTCAACACCTTGAACTCGTTGGCATGTTCCTGAAAATTGTTTTGAGTGTGGCAGGCTCTCTTATCCTGCTGGAAAAGACCACTGCCATTAGGGAATACCATTGACATGACAGGATTATATTATCTACACCCACTAGCTCCCCACATCACAGCTACAATACCACTATTGCTGTGGTGAGGTCCTGGTTAGAGTTAAGCGAGTAGGGGTAGACCCCAGCAAAACATCTAGTCTGTTGTGTGCCAGTATCTTTGCTCTCTGTCTCTTTTCCTAGCATCTTGACTATGTTTTGCCCTAAACCCAGAAACAAGTCAGGCCAAGATGGTTCCGGTCTGTGCAATGTGGGAACCAGTCTTTATTTCTCTCATCATTATTTTTGTAATAATATTTTTAGTTCTTTTACTCTCTGCAAACTAAAGCTTAGGCTTTTTGAGGGCTTCTGCTATAGGTGGTTTAGCTGCAAGATTTAGCTGCTGCATAGGCAAATAACTTTTCATACTTAAATTATTCATGGTGCAAATATATACTCACATTATTCATGGTATTCTTATCCAGCAAATAAGGTTTAAAAGTGTTAAAGCCTTTGGCAGACGTTACCCCGCGTGCGATTGCTTTACAAAAAACGTAGCACATTGCAAATCTGATGTCTTTTAAAGAAACTTGATAACATTCCCAGCCTGCCGATGGCATAATGTGGTTTACGTGTTCGCCAGTTGAGCGACAACTGATTAGTAAAAAAGTTATCTTGAAAGATAACCTTGTTGAGCGAAATGTCTTATGGCTGCCCAGCTAAAACTCCCACTAACGTTCCTTCAAATACTCACTGATACAAAGGGGATTAAAGATAGTCTGGTCCAATCCAACAATGAAAAAAGTGGGTCTAGAACTCACAATGCACTACAGTTTGCTGTGTATCTGGCTGCATAGCTGCAGAACTGTCAAGGGTGCCCATGCTGACCCCAGTCCAACAGTGCCTACAATGGGCACGTGACCATCAGAACATTGTTATGTACCAGCAAAAGCTGGACATGTCCTGGCCGGTGATCCACAATCATAGTTCCTAATGGCTTCTTTCAGCAGGATAATGTGCCCTGCCACTTTCCAAAAAAATTTACAGGAACGGTTTAAGGAACTTGACAAAGAGTTCATGGTGTTGACGCTGATCACACATGGGTGGGACATGCTGAACAAACATGTTTTATAAATAGAGAATGAAAGATTTGTTGCCAACATTTTTGTGCCAAATACCACAGCACATCTTCAGAGATCTTGAGGTGTCCATGCCTCTATGGGAAAGAGCTGTTGTGGTGATACAAGGGAGGCCTACACATTATTAGGCAGGTGGTTTTAAATGTTACAGCAGATTGATAGAAATAGTTTAAAATGGGTTAAATATTCACTTATCATTCACTTTATTATTTAGAATTTTGCATAATTAAGCACTCTAACCATATGTGCTGGTTTGAGTATTTTAGAAAATGTCAATCTCCAGGGATTTCCTTCTCACAACAAACTATAGGGATTTTGTCACTGAGATCTGGCATCCCTGCCAACCCTGGTAAAATACACTGCTAGCCAATAAATAAATAAATAAAACTACACACATGCATCATTTATGGCATCATTTTGTTAAGTTTATGCAAGGTCACAACATTTTTCATCCAGATTTGTAGCAATTTCTCACCAAAATCTTGTTTTGATGATGGGAGACTAATCATCACAAAGAGATCACAAAGATACAATGTGTAAAGTCTTCTACAGCACATTCTCAACGGGCACATAACATTGCTGAACCAAGACCCGACCAACAGAACCAACCCTAGATTATAACACTGCACCCACAGGATTGTACGGTAGGTACTAGGCATGATGGGAATATCAGGGTAAGACGATACATTCATCACTCCGGAACAGGTTAAATCTGAACTTATTAGACCACTGGACCTTTTTTCAATGACCCACAGTTAATTCTTTATGCTCCCTATCAAACTGAAGCCTTTTTTATGATTAGCCTCCCTGGCAAATGGTTTTCTAAAGGCTACACAGTGGTTTTGTCCCAATCACTTGAGTTCTCTTTGCATTGTACTTGTGAAAATGTCAATATGACAGTCAATATTAAACAGCGAGTTCTAGAGTTGTAGTTTTATTTCACATTGAGGGACACAGAGATTCAAAAGAAGCCAATCAGAATGTGTTACTGCCTCTAGTTTCTAATTGGCTGAAACATGACAGCGTGTTGATATTGAGTATGCGCAGCAGAGAGTGTGAAAATATAATTTGAGAACACACGAATGAGTGTTAAAGTGAGCAAAAATATAATCTGAATGCAAAACAGAGATTTACTCTCAGGTTTTTGACAAAAAAACGTCATACTACTAGACCAAGTAAACTGATTCACTTGTTTAGGTCTGCCTCCTTGTCATGCGAGTGACAGTGGTGATGGAGTTTTATGACTGAATCATTAGCTAATCTTTGGCCTGATTGGTGAATGAATAATGTTTTGTTTTACACTGTGTGACTATGAGCAATAAGTGTGACTGATGCAGCATCTGGGAAACACGAGCAAGTAAATAACCGTGGTTCAGAAACCATACTGCATGTAAGCATGAATCAAGATCATGATTTTTTTTTATTTTATTTTTTTAATTAATCGTGCAGGCCTACTTCACAGTCTAAAAATGATGGTCTATTTAGTCAAGCAAGGATAGAACAGATCCTATCATCAGTTAAGCCAGCCAGCTTACCGAGCACTTGCTGATGTTATCATCAACTGTTTCTTCATAGTAGAAGTAAACAAAAGGAATCCAGAAGAAGACACAAAAGAGGATGATGGCATACAGAGCTGTGAAAGAAATATAAAATGCATAAAGTGTCACTCATGCCTGGTGGGTATGAATTTGGCAGTTATTTAACTAGACACAAAAACAAAACACCAGTAACTGCACAAAAAGAAAATAATTAAAAGATTAAACTGAAAAGATCACAGAGAATGCTGAATGCATATGGAAGTTCTAAAATAAGGTTGATCACTCAGTCATTAAACATCTGAATATGCCATAATAGCACATGTTGTTGACGGGAAAAGATTTTGGAGAGTTTTGGAAAGACTTAAAAGGTTAAAGTTAAAAATAAGCTGATCAGCTTTAATGTAATCAATGATGGTGTCATTTCAGGTTGAAGCCCACATACATGTTTTTTTTTAATACATTTTGACTTGATAAATGAGCGAGTCTTGATATATGAGTACCATGTGGCACGCATGCACGTCTTGTTTTGATGCCGAGAAACTCACCTGTGCGCTTGTGAGGGTGAGTCGGTAAAGTAAGTGTGTGTGTGTGTGTGTGTGTGTGTGTGTGTGTGTGTGTGTGTGTGTGTGTGAGAGAGAGAGAGAGAGAGTAAGTCGTCCTACACAGCAGCCGGGGGGGCTGCCCCCCCCACTCCCCTCCTCTCTCTGGTCTCAATCACTACAGCCGATTAATTTGTTTTATTTTGACTTTATATTTTGTATTAATTCTATTTATATGAATATTTTTGGGTTGTGGAGCGATTCGTCCGAGTTTCCATTATTTCCTATAGGGCAAATTCACTTTGATATACAAGCACTTCTGGAACGAATTATGCTCGCAGTCCAAGGTTTCACTGTAACATTATATTCTATTAATTAATTTCAAAAACGTTGGTAAATAGCTGTGAGGACGAACACACAAAGAATTTTGTTTCTTCAAATAACTTATGTAATCATACTAACTATAATTCTGCTACACTTTAAATAAAATTTTAATAAAATTACATAAATAAGACAAAGTGTCAAATGCAAATAGCTGAAGGGAATCTATTTTTAAGCACGTTTCTCCACTTGAATAACTGCCCCTGCAGCTCGCTGTTCTGTTACAATTAATCTACTGAGGATTTCCTGCTGAGGGATGAGGCTGATGGGTGGTTATTGCAGGAAAACTGCTTATTTCAGCTTATATTGTGAATTAAACATTGCTTAAAAGAGGATTACATTCCAGTACAAATGTAGCATTTCAGACAGAAGTCCACGATTTCAGGATCAGGCAACCTGTAAGAGACTACAGTACAGTATATGGTTTAATATTGTTATATCTGAGAGGGAAGTGGCGGTGCTGGGTCACTGATCAGGATCCAAAGTCTAAATATGCCAAGCAGCCATTGATGGGCCCTTAACAAGCCCCTCAGGCCCATCCTCATGGCTGACCCTAACTGAGATATGCAAAAGAATAGAATTTCACTGCACTGAAATTTACATGCACCGAAAAGCTAAAGAAAAAGGCCCCTTTTCTTTTGAAAATTTTTGCATTGTGGTACAGCAACAATAAACTTATCTTGATTCCCTTGTATATATTTTATACATATCGTGGACCATAAGTCACATTTTTTTTGTCATCTGGCTGGTTGTGCAGCTTACACTGTGAAGCAACTTGTGTGTGCGAATTTGCTGTCATTTCGAAATTTTTCATTTGAAAATAATACTGTAATGCTGAAAAAGTAAAAGTTTACTGAAGTGAAAATGCTGATCAAAAAGAAAGAGCTATACTGTAGACTACAAATGGCAGATTGTGAAATAAGCAGCCGAAAGAAAGCAATCGAGCAGCAGAAAGTTTGGAGTGTGTAAAGAACATGTCAGGGACTGGTGCAAAGCGGAGGCAGCACAGCAGAAGGGAAGGTGGGGTATAAAAGCTATGCTATGCTATAAAAATATAAATAAAAATGAAAGCCATGTTATGAACGCGAGATGGCAAGCTGGTGACAGAGTCCTATCGACGGCCCAGATAATTGCAAGGGAGATAAATATTAAGCATTTTGCTGGCAGACCTTCCAGGTGCTACTGCTTCATGCAACACAAAGACCTGGCAAGGCAAGGAGCATGATATGTCAGAAACTGCCACCAGATTTCCATGCCAAGGTTGACAAATTTATAGAGATCACTGCACACAATGTGAAACCAGATCACGTACTGTAAATTAACACGGATGAAGTACCGCTATATTTGATATCCCCATGAAGCAAAGTGTCACTGAAAAGGGCTAGAAGAGTGTGAGCATCGTGACAACTGGTCATGAGAAGTCACAATTCACAGTGGTACTAGTCTGCTGTGGAGACGGTACAAGATTTGCCACAAATAGTCATTTTTAAACACAGGACCATGTGAAAACGGAATTCCCATCCTCTGTTGTTGTGACCATAAGCAAGAAATGGTAGATAGATGAAGGAATAATGTATATTTGGATTGCAAAGTGCCATTCTAAACGTCCTGATCGATTATTTAAAGCAAACAAAGCTATACTTGTTACGAACAGCATGCCATAGAACATTTTACTGCACAAATCAAATGTAAAATCAAAGCTTGCAACTCCATACCTGCTATAATCTATGCATGGAGGACTACGTTACTCCAGTCACTCGGCATCGCAGTTAACTGGAGTTTAACGCTGCCTTATGTCGCCTGTGAGAGACATAGATGGTGGATGGAGAACACAGCTTCACGGCAACTGGGAAGAAGCATCATCCAACTTTTCAGGATGTTGTGAGATGGATCAACACTGCAGGGAATTCAGTGGGGAGATACCATCCTGTCGGGATTCAGATAGTCCAGACTATTTGGAACTGATTCTGATGGTGAATCTGCCAACAACCTGACAGAAGAGGACACCCCGCTTCATCCAGCGACACAGGATGAGGTTTTCAACGGATTCAATGATGCAGATGACGAATAAACTTTTCTCTTAATGCACTATTTTGTAGTTAAACTCTAACTATTTTCTGTTCAAAAACACTGTTTATGCTAATAGCAACTAATAGTCTGTTGCAACATATAGTCCAGAAAATATGGTATTATACTAAATTTACCAATCATGCATTTTTAGACATGTAGATGTGTCTCCACTATGCATAGACAAACAAAATATGTAAAGAAAATAAATCCCTGCTTTTTGTCTTTTTGTACTGGCCGAGGTGTAAAAAAAAAGCCAAGTTAGATTTTTCCCCCATTATGACCTAATATAAGAAGATACCATCCCACGGCTTGATGCTCAGCTATTCTCTGGTGGTGCATAGCTCAGCAGTAGATAATGTGCATGGCCAAAAGTCTTGAGCTACCCCTCATTTGTTTATATTTTGATACAGAGAGAGACAAAGTCTTGAGCTACCCCTCATTTGTTTATATTTTGATACAGAGAGAGACAAAGTTCACTGAATTTTTTATGTAGTCTTTAGAAGTAGTTATCCAAGCTTCCTGTATGATTTGTTTGGTTCTTATTTTTGGCAAGTTTTGATGCTCATTTACAGTGTAGCCAGACCATGATCCATATTATCCATGATCCAAACCATATTAATCATTCGAGCATAAAAACATTAAACTTAAGGCATGAACCAGTAAGAAACACAGGTTAGTACACAGGTGATGCTGAGTGGTTGGAACAGACAAGAGGGTAATAGAGGTTGCTGCTGAGATTGTTACATAACCCACCAATTTTTTTAAATTGTGTCTTTAGGCACTTTGCAGCCTGTCACGTGTCCAATGACTGTCCAGTAGATGGACATGATGCACCAACCACACTTAAAGTCAAACAAAAATTCAGGCACTTTTTAAATTAAATTTAAAAAAATAATAATAATAAGTTCAGTCCAGTCCCATCCAGTGGTTGGGGTTTGAGCATTGGGTAGGAATCAAACCCAGCTCTTCCGCATGGTAGGCGAGAAACCAACCACTGAGCCACCAATGTCCAGTTAAGGAATAATGCATGGTTACTTAACTAAAATCTGATAATTTTCATCTTCTCCTAGAAAATTATTTTAATTGATCTAATATGTGATAACAGTGGATATTAGGTTGCAGACTACGCAAGCCATTTTTCCTAAAATGTTATTTTACATACACAGTAGTCCGGAAAATATTTTTTTCTGATAAGATGATAAATATTAACAGATGATGGCTCATTTTACACTGAAAGATCTAAAATGTATTAGCTGTGGAATGTCTGCTAGTATAAACTACTTACTGTAGTAGCCATATAGGACTGTGTCTTCAATTTGCCTCCTTGTTTCATTGCTTGATGCCCAGTCCTGAAATTGATTAAACAGACAAAGTGACTTAGAAATTAGCAATGTTTATATAACCAGGTAAAACAAAGAAATAGTGTCATGTTTTTTGCCCAGATGGTTCACCACAGCTCAGCTTTGCTTTTTAAAAGGTCACCTATTATGTAATTTTTTTTTTTTAATCATTTTCGAGTTTAAAGGTCTCTAGTGAAAAAATGGAAGTAAAATATATCCCTTTCCTTTTTTTTTTTTTAATATGTCTATTCGTTCTTTAAACATCCCTCTACTCAGCTTTGTCTGTTATTTGTGATGTTTAAAACATTCTTGGGGGTGAAGAAAAAGTGGTAAAGCCCTCCTCCAGCTCGGGGCTCAGCTCTGGCCATGAGGTGCCATTCTACTACTACTTATGAGTGAAGCAGCAGGTGCTTCTATAAATCCAGGCTCTGTGGAATGTCTTGGCTATAGTTCATCTGTGAACAGTTTCTCCCATGAGCTGTGGATTCCTATAGTTCCTTAAATGTTACCCTTAGCCTCTTTGTTGATTCTGTCAAGTTAGCAGTCTTCCCCATGAGTGTACTGAACTGGACTGAGAATAATAGTAATTTACTTCAACAACATAAACTATTCTAATTTACTGGACATGCTGGATTTGTGATATTCGTGAGCTATAATCATCAAAATTAAAATAGAAAAATGCTTAAAATATTTAATTTTACATGTAATAAATCTAGAATATTACTAGAATTTAACTTTTAAATTCAATTATAAAAAAGACCTTTCATCATATTAAAATTTTCGATGCACAGAATAAAAGCAGTTTAATTGTTTCAAACATTTTAATTGTTTCAGACACTTTACATTATTGTTAAATGTAGCATTTATAAATTAAAATACTCATCATGGAAAAGAGAAAAAGCTGCAGGTGTTTTGGTAGCATGCGTCAAAAGGACTTGATTGGCTTGTGGTATTCAAATAGAATTTGAATCAGGGCTGTGTACAGTGCAAAAAATATATATATATAAATAAAAAATAAAATAAAAAAGTGAGATTTTAAGCTGGTTCAATAGTTTTAGTAAGCAGAACTGGGTCCACAGTGGGCCATTACATTGCACGATTTGGGCTCAAGATAGCACAATTTCCGAAATATTCATCATACCTTGTATGTACCATTCTGATACTTCATGAAGGACACTAGAAAAATATCCACTGGGAGGAGAGCTGAAGTGATAAGTGCGATGGCCAGAGCACATATGGCTGTAATGGTTGAGATGACTTCACTCTCCTGTCGACTTTGGTAATTTCTAATGTAAAACCAACAGAAGGCCAGGATGACCTAGAAAGTTGAAGATGAAGTGAATTAACAAAACAATGTAGCATATTCCAAAATATTGGGAAAATACAATATCACTTAATCCTTCTTTACTGTAAGATGAAGGTTCTCCTATTGCTTATTCATAAAATTCTATAGATTTCAAGTTGTCTATATAAGTGGTTATAAAAACTGACCTGTTGTTAATGACGGGTATATGTCACAAATACCTGTCCTGCTTGATCTGATGGCCAAAAGGATATTATGTCACAAATAGTAGTAACCTCACCAATGTGCTTAAATAAACTGCCACTTCAAGCATTAGTAACCTTCAAAAATTAAATGCAGCCTTGGTGGCACCTAAGATTTTATTTTGCTGGTGCTCTGGAGGTGTTCAGCAAGGGAGCTCTTAGGCTTTCCCCATTCATTGATGTACTGATCACTACAGATCAATTCGTATTGCAACACCCTGACAAGTGCACATGTGCACATGCAGTACTCGCACAGTGGGAGAATGTAATTCTCTGGTAAACACAATGGGAAACATTGAGCTTATTGCATATAGGTGCAAAATTCAGCCTGTGTAAACACAGCTCCATATAAAAAATTTCACACTTTTCAAACACTTTTTCTGCACATTTCAGATTCTGAGCTCATAAACTCATGCTGCCACTTTACAAATAAAAAAGTATTTTGTAAAATTATTCATTATAATATCCCTAGGATAAAAAAAAAATGTGTTCTGGCTAACAGGACATGGAAGTTAAGATCAAATGTTTACAGAAATCGAAAATGCTAATGCCTCTATGCAATTATTAATCAAAAAGGATGCAATTTATTAGAGGTAATGTTCACATAGTCAGGAATTGATGGAGAGCTTGTTAATATTTAAATATTTAAGTAATTTTAATACCTTTTTTATTGGTGAACATCCTCGTAATTAATTGTGTAATTAATCGATTGTGACATTATTTGTTGTTGACCTAGTTAAATGTGAGTGAAAAAAATCACAAAGTGATGTATTATTTTTAATCATCAAATCAACTCGGCCACCCAAATGTTGACTTTTTATTTTTAATTCTAATTAATTAGTATTATTATTATTATTAAAATACTTATTTATTTTACATTATAATTTATAGTATTTACCTATTAAAAATGTTAAATCGTAAATAAATAAAAGGCATTTCTTGGGGCGCTATTAAGCTTATGCAGCTATGTCACACTATCACGTGATTCTTGTTGATACGGCACCTTACCATTCATAGTGATAGTAATTCTAAAATATTCATATGCACTTCATTTTAAGCAAATAAGTATATGAATTTTAAGTAGACTCATATATGCATTCACTTAAAATTAAAACTCTGTATATATCACAGCTGTGTTGATTTGTTATTTAAACCAGTCAGTTAGTTCGAGAGAAGTTTACAATAATGAGCAATGTAAAACACAATGTCACAAGTTTATTTCCTTGTATTATAATAATCACGACAGAATATGGACAGCACATATTCTGTTATTGTCCTGCTAAAAAAGTTTTTTTTTAATCAAAACATTTAGGCTACGTTTACACTGCAGGTCTCGATGCCCAATTCTGATTTGTTGCCTATATCAGATTTTTTTTGACCGTCTGTTTACACGTTCTTTCAACTATGACTCATATTCGATACACGTGTTTACACTTGCCATACCATCTGAAA
>JAQQZT010000013.1:7408781-7419067 GCA_030068275.1 Clarias platycephalus | reverse complement strand
CATTGTTAATAAAACAAGATGTAAACAATAAAACAATAAATAAAAATACAGAGACCAGACGGCAAGCCACACACACCGGCGCCATCTCTCCCCTGATGTCTATGAGGATGCTTTATTCACATGCACATATTGGTTGCTTCTTCTCTCCTTTTCTCTCATTTCTTTACTTTGAGTTATGCTCAAATAGCACGATATACCTGTTTCATCCTCAGCTGGTGTTGATTCAAGACAGATTAAATTTTGTCCATGTTTGCGAAATTGACATTGTCTTCCAGGACTCTGATTTCCCTTAGTGATGGCATTATATGACACTCTATATTCATTCTAATCTGCGATTTTTCAGCCTCTTTCTGTTCTGTGTAAATGTGTAAATACACATTTTATAGAACACACATTCTACTGTACAGTACAGCTACGTAAATGTAAGACAAAACATTTACATCATAGGGTACATTACTGTGAGCACTGTAGATATGCATAGAAACCACAGTTAAAGTCTTTCGGCTTCTCCCTTAAAGGAGCCGTCACAGCAGACCATCTGATCTACCCACAACTTTGGCACAGGTTTTACACCAGACATTTTATCTTGGCTTACAAATGATTTAAAGTTAAACGTGATTTGAAATCTTGGAGAGTGCAACTTTTTTGGCCAGGCGGTATAAATTGAATGTAAAAAAATTTTTAAAGGGGAAAATTTATTAACGTACAGTGGAACCTTGGAATGCAAGCATAATTTGTTCTTGTGGAAGTATGCTTGTATATCAAAGCGAATTTCCCCTATAAGAAATATTGGAAACTCGGATGATTCATTCCACAGCTCAAAAATATTCATATAAAAATAGCTGATACAAAGTATTAAATAAAAATAAAACAAATTAACCTGCACTTTACATTTGAAAAGTGTAGTAACGCAGAGCCGACAGTTTTATAACTTATGCCTTTATTGACAATAACAGAAAGGCATGAAATTGTTATAACAAAAACTAATGACACATGTTCTCTGCTTCCCACATTCAGCTGCTTGTTCTCCGCTCTTTTTGAACAATCCTTACCATTACATTAGCAAATTGGTGGACCTCGCCCCACCTTTGCCCTAGAAGAATTGCTGCCTTTCTTTCATGTCCAATACTCACCTTGTATACAAGAACACCTTTTAATTTCTACTCATCACAGTTTTAAATTTGCCCTGTCAAAACTTTTTTGGAGGATATTGCAGCCACCAGATTTGAAATGAGTGCATATTTTTCATGAACATAGTGCGCTTCACTGAAATCATTAGAAAACTAAGCTAGCAAGTCAAAAATATTGTGATCTTTAAATTAGGATTAAAATAGGATAGAAGCCTGAGTAATCCGCTCCTTTCCAACCAAAGTAAATATTGTTTTTACATCTTTGTTTGTACATCACAAAATTATTTTTAAGGTACAACTAATTTCTTTCCCATGCATTTCCAATTGTTGATGCCTCTAAGAAAACATAAGTGTTGCCTATAACTGTCTAACTTCTTTTCATATATCTTAATATTTGTCATGCTGCAGCAAAAGGCAGAGAGCCCAGATGAGCTTGCTGAACTAGTTAATATGAATCTTGCACAGTTATGCTCTTTGCTGATGGCTCTGTGGGGTCAGTTTCTGGAAACAGTTTCCCTGAATGAAAGTGTCATGACACTATTGGCCCAAGAACATCACATTCTTAGGGTAAGTCGACAAAACCTGAAACAAGCCTTCTTGTTAAGAAGAAGAATTATAATATATAATAAGTTATTGTAGGCCTATCCTCTCCCTATATTATTGGTCTAATAATGTTTTTTCTGTGTTAATTCTCTATATTATTGGTCTAATAATGTTTTTTCTGTGTTTTGCGGTAGGTACAAAGGTTTTCTGAGGCTTTTTTTTGTCTTGAGCACCCTAGACAGGCTGCACTAGCGTTCCAGGAGTTGCAGTATGTATCAGGATGCTATTTGTTGTATACTGGGAAATGTCATTTATACATATTCACTCACACCGACTTTGTTTTATTTGAATTTGAATAGTGCACATAGCCACCAACAGATGATTGGAATCATTAAGAACTCATCGTACTATCTTTCCCTACCACCACTTCCTGTGGAATGTGCTGAACTGGATGGGGATGTCAGCTCCCTCCCAATCATCTTTGAGGATCGATATCTGGAATGCATTAAAGAGGGTTTGTTTATTCAAACATTTAGCAAATTTTGGTATAATCAAATTATACAGCATCTTGCACAATATTTTGACATTTTTAAATATATTTCATATATTATGAGATTACAAACTGGAGATGAAATGCAAATTTAATTAGGTTAATGTCTGATGATTGACTTTGGGCAGTCTAAAACACTTTTTCACTGTTGTGTTTCTCTGTTGTTTGTTGTGGGTCATTGTGTTGCTGCATGATGTTTGCCCCCAATTGAATTAGATGCATTTTTTTGTAAATTGGCATATAAAATGTTTCTGTAGACTTGTGAATTAATGGATTCATATAATAAGTTATAAGTTACATAATTAATTAAGATTATCAAGCGTGGTCCATAAGCAGGCACTCATATCTTCAAAAATCCTTGACACATTAGATCCAAGCCATGACAATATCTCCACTGGCTTTGACCAATGAGTTGATGTTTTTCATCATGGACGGGTCCTCCTCTACATCTTGAAGTTTTGGTTTTAGAACCACTTTGGCTCACTTCATTTTTTTCTTTCAAATCTGGCCTTCCAATTTTCACTTCTGATGAGTGATTTGCATCTTGCATTATTGTCTATATAATTCCGCTATATTGTCTATATATTGTAGTTCTGCCTCTCTTCGTCAAGATTGTTCTTACAATGTCTGACATCAACAATTGTCTGGTTGTTTGAATACTCTAAATACAAAAAAGCTACTGGTTTACAAGCTATGGCTTACTGTAAAGCTGAACCCTCAAGGCTTACTGTAAAACCGAGCCAAGGGGGAAATTCAATCAGAGGCACTGCACAAATTTGCTTTCTTTTCTGCCATAGACAGCTCTCTCATTTTTTTATTTTTTTATTTTTATTTTTTTTTGGGGGGGGAGTACTATTTTTAACAACAAATGCAGCCGTGCAAATCCCATGCCTCAAAACAAAGTAGACATTCCAAGCTATTAATTATTTAAAAATGTAATTTACTACAGCACACCTGGACAACAAGAAATACCTGTCAGTTACACGTTCCAGTATTTTTAAAATAATTTAAAAATAGGTGGGTTCAAAAAAAGGGTGTCATGCTCCGAGTAGTTTAACATATGTAGATGTAGATATGCATGTTAGCTGAAATTTTCATCAATTTTCTCATTTTTCTCTCCTTATCTCAAAGACAAATACCATTATCGTGTAGCAAAACAGAACAATAACTGGCCTTGCCTTTTTAACTTGAGTAAACAGCAATGTAGCCTCTGCTAATAAAAGTGTACAATAGTTGATGTAATAATTGATATGACACTGAAATTTAATTCATTTATTTATTTATTTATTTTTTATTGCCTTTTCCCAAAGATCATGAAGGTCCATGGCTTGGTCTACCCAAACCCAGGATTGGATCTGGGCCTACTAAACCAGATAAACCTGTTTTAAAAGAGCTCAGTGTTGGCAGAGTAGGTTCTGTCAGTTCCTACCCAGAACCCCATCTACCTGCTTTAGACACTAATTGGCACAAGGACAATGAACCTCCAGTAAAATCCAAGGCCAAGTCCATCAAACTAAAGAAGAACATTAAGACTGAGAACTCTAAAAAGCTAATCAAACAGTGCTCCAAGGACTGTGTGATTTTGACTGGTTACAAGAACCTTAAGGTCCTTCATGATGAACCAGATGGCAAGTCCAAAGGAGACTTTAAGTGCAGTGAGAAAGAGAAACAAGGATATTTGCTTGGATATCCCAGCAGCAGGTTAAGTTCCATGTCCAAACATATGAATCAATATGACACTAGACTTTTCCATGTGGATCATATTATGAATAACAGTCAGGCAGACTCTATCATTCAAAGTGACACTTTCACAAATCTGACAAGTTCACACACACAGACAACTCCTGGATCTGGAGCCACAGAAGGCAAAGCAACAGAGGGATCCAATATTATGGTCATACCTGCTGGGTTCCAACATGTTGAGAACAAACCTAGTGTCAAGAACCCCTGCCAGGGTGACAAGGTCACTGTCTTATTTTCAAAACCCAGTAATCAAACACTGACACTACAGCCAGGCTATCCAAAGATTGCACAGAGAGATTGCTGTGAAATCAAACCTCAACAAAGAGAGAATTTTGGTAACCAAGATATCATGGATATGGGGTCTGAGTGCGCTATAACAATGAGGAGCTACTGTTTACCAAGTGCAGCATCAAAACTCTCAGATTCAGGCATTGAGAGTGAGCCTAGTTCAGCCACATTGCTAGTACCAGGTCCTCAAACCATTTCCAATTTTGCTGAAGTGAATCTTGACTGGGTCTCACTACATTTTAAGCAGACCTCTACTAAGTGTCAAACTGTTGCTGTCAAGCCATCTAATCTCAGTATTGTTTCAAAAGGGTCCAATGGACCAGAGGAGACAAACCCTGAGAGTACTAGTGGTGTGAGTGGCATACAGTCTTCGCTAACCTCTATAAATTCACTTCCCTTAGATGATGAGATGGAGGGAGAGATTCCATGTCGGGTATCCAGTGTCATTGTGCAAGAGCAGGCATTGGTTTTTTCTGATAAATCTAATATCAGTATCCCTTTTCATGCCACCAGCCCGACCAAATCCTTAGCTAACCAAGAAGACTCCACTTGTCGTGAGGATCCAGTGTTTCACAAAGATGAGACCTCTGTTCTTCTGTCCCTCTGCAAAGCTTTTGCTTCTCACACTATATCTGAGTCTGCAAAAGTTAGAACCTCAGTGGGAGAAGATATGGGGCTTCAAGTTGGCATCGATATGCAGAATGATGAACAATCTAGTACATCAGCCACCAGCACCACAGACTTGGTAAAAAAAGGCTTAGTAGAGAATTATTTTGGTTCATACTCGAGTAATGATATTTCTGAGATAAGTCCAGAGGAAACACCAGCTATTACACTTGCCATTCAGACAGAGGTCCATTCCTCTGAAGAAGAAGAAGAAGAAGAAGATAGGCCAAACCATGAGATGATAGAAAATGGCTACTATGAGGAGACAGATGAGCCATTCTATGTCAGTGGCATGGCAGAAAAGATGGGAAGAAGTGGAGAGGTGAATGGCAGTGGGACCTCAACAGCTAGAAGCCCTTGTTATAGATATCGAAATTTGGAGCATATGCATTTATCTTGGAACTACCTGCAAACTCAACGCACCAAACCACTGTGTACCAGTACAATTTTGCACTGGTATGAGAGCTCCCCTTCTAACCAGGCGAAAGTGTAAGTTTTCTCATTTTCATTTTGCATTGCAATGCATTGGTATAGTGCATATGAGAATTTCCTTGGTACGTTTAATTCATTTATGTCATTAAATGTCAAGGTTGTGTGTTTTAGACTAATCATTATTACCTCATGATTTTATATCTGCAATTAATGCTTAAAATTCACACACATTTAATCTTATTTGTCCTTCAATGTTACTGTGAAAAAAATGTGTTTCGTAGATTTGCTTTGGCAAGAGAGGAGCTGAAGAAGCTTAAACTGCCAGGATTCCTGTACAGTGAAGTAGCTGAGTTGGCTTCAACTGTGCCATATTTTAGCCGGGATGAGGATGAGAGCTGTGATGATGGTGTTCACCTCGTTATCTGTGTCCATGGCTTAGATGGTGAGGACAGACACCTAAATGAGTACTGCTGTCTGGGGCTTGAATTATTGCTGGGGCACCATACCTACACCATGATGTGAAAATACAGTTGCTTGTGCCAGTAAAATCAAAACTGCTCTAACACAGTAGAAACAAAAACAAGTCTAAACAAGAAGTCAAACACTAATACCACTAACTCAGTTTAACTTGTGTGTTAACTTTTATGTACAGTATGTATACACACCCACACACTAAAGCAAAACATTACCTGGGTTGAACTGACCAATATTGATCACCACCAAAGCGGTGAAGGGATCACAGGGACCAGGCTATCCGGTCTTATCACACAGAAACACTCTGGAGAATTTGGAGGAAATTTCAACACCTCAAACTCGTTGTGTTTCCTCATACAATTTTTAAACTCTTGCAGTGTGGCAGGGCTAAAAGAGGCCATTGCCATTAGGGCATCCTGTTTCCATGAAAGATGCACATGATCAGCAATATTGTTTATGTAGGTGGTATGTGCCAAAGTAACATACACATGAATGGCGGGACTCAAGGTTTACAAACAGAACATTGCCCAAAATATCTCACTGCCTACAATAGCTTGACTTCCTTTCATAGTGCATCCTGGAGTTATCTCTTCCCCAGGTAAGCAATGCACACGCACCCGGCAATCCACATAATGTAAAAGGAAATTTGATTCTTCAAGAGGCCATCTTCTATTTTACCATGGTCCAGTTCTGATGCTTACATGACTATTGTATGCATCTTGGGCGGTAGACATGGGTCATCATGGGTACCCTGACCACTGCAGCTACACAACCCCATATGCAAGAAACTGTGATGTACTGTGTTCAGACACCTTTCTTAACCAGCATTAACTTTTTCAGCAATTTGAGCTATATTAGCTTTTCTGTTTCTGTGTATATAGGTTATATTATATTATATTTTTTTCTGGCACTGGCAAGATAAAATGACTGCCAAGATTCATCTGGCTCAAATAGGCAAAAGGTAATGCACCTTGCAGCAAAAAGTAAATGTTGGGACATTACGTGAGGTTGTCAAAACATTACCATGGCAAGTGTGCGTGTGTGCGCGCGCGTGTCCGTGCACACGTGTGTAGGCATGTGCACATACACAATTAATCTCAAAGAGACCATTAAAGTAATTACTTCTACTCTAATTTCTCACTCCACTCCACAGGTAACAGTGCAGATTTAAGGCTGGTGAAGACTTACCTAGAGCTGGGCTCGCCTGGAGCTCGTATAGAATTTTTAATGTCGGAGCGCAACCAGGTACCTAACAATACCCCCAAAAAGATGTTATTTAGCTTTGCAAACATGAAAAAAAATATTTAAATGTTTTTTTTAACCATCTTAGAATGACACTTTTGCTGACTTTGATTCTATGACTGACCGACTATTGGAAGAAATTATCCAACATGTACAAATCTACAATATCACAATTTCTAAAATAAGGTAAACTTTTTTAAGATGAAACAACAAAATTCATATACGCAAGTTTGTTTTTACAATATCATTGCCAGTTATCAGTATTGGCTAATATTCCATGTTACTGCATTTAAATTATTTTGTGCTCGATTATATAATTGCTTCCATAACTTAACTTGTTCACAAAGAATGGTAGTTTTTCCTAATTTTGCCCAATATTTTAGGTTAAGTCTATTGAACAGCCTAAAGGTGCATTCCTACACATTTAGATTCATTCTTATATTATTCACTGAGTCATGCTGTGTAACTGATTTTCAAAACCAGGTTACACATGAATAACTATAAATGTTGTTTTCCAGCTTTGTTGGTCATTCACTTGGAAATCTGATAGTGCGTTCTGTCTTGACAAGACCCAGGTTTAAGGGCTACCTTAACAGACTTCATACCTTCCTTTCACTGTCTGGACCACATCTGGGCACCCTCTACAACAGCTCAGCCCTTGTCAATACTGGTACAATTAAACCTGATCATCAGTGCATTTAACACAGCAGAAAACAGAAGGACATTTTATTAGTTAGTTTAATAACAATACAGTGAAACCTCGGATTGCAAATAACGCGGTTTGCGAGTGTTCCGCAAGACGAGCAAAGATTTTTAATAAATTTTGACTAGGAAAACGAACAAGTCTTGGTTTACGAGTACCGAGTATCATGTATCACGCATGCGCTTCTTGTTTTTGTCGAGTGTCATGTGATCACAACTGAGCCAATGGTTTTTCTCTCTCTTGCGCTGCGGAATTGCGGGTAATCGTCTCCCCTGCTGAGTCTTTGTGCGCGTCCCTTACTGGTATAATCAATATCTGTGTACGCGTGTACTGTTTACTATAACACTGTGACTATCTGTGTGCCTAAAACATATTTTATTTTGTGTCTGTATGCATGTGTGTACAACACCTGTGTAAAGCAAAAGCAAGTTTCATTAGAGAGGTTAAAGATCCATTTTCTGCCTCTCTATTAGCCTGCTCTTTGTGTCTGAGTGCACGTCATTGGACACCATGCCACACACACACACACACACACACAGCCCTCCTACTTTCGCCTTCAAAGACACACAGACAACGGAACAAACGGAAACGCCTATCTGTCACGATTTATTTTTACTTTTTTTTTTTAAGGTAAAGTGCAGGTTAATTTGTTTTATTTTATACTTTATAATTTGTGTTAATTATTTTTTCGATATGATTTACAAGTGTTTTGGAATACGAGCCCACTTCCGGAATAAATTATGCTCGTAATTCAAGGTTCCACTGTATTGTGTAATGATCTTATCTTTTTAAGCTCACTTCTTCATACTTCATACGTAATCTTCCCATTGCTTGCATTTAATTTAATGAGCAAAAAATTCTTCCTCCTTTAGGACTTTGGTTCATGCAAAAATGGAAAAAGTCTGGCTCACTATTGCAGCTAACTTGCCGAGATCACTCAGACCCTCGGCAGACATTTCTCTACAAGCTAAGCAAGAAAGCTGGTTAGTATCATTCCTTGGTCCTTGAGACAAGCAGACTTTTGGGGGGGGGGGGTTATTTTTTTTTATGTTTTGAACTTTTTTGATCTCTCTATTTTACAGGGCTTCAGTTTTTTAGAAATGTGGTGCTGGTAGGTTCTCTGCAGGACCGATATGTGCCCTATCACTCTGCTCGCATTGAGATGTGCAAAACAGCCTTAAAGGACAAGCAGATGGGTGAGGCCTGCAGTTCTTCTCTTTTATCTTTTTTATAAATGTCTGAAGAAAATGTTTGTTATACATGAGACAATTCAAGTGAAATAATTTGTGAATAATAAATCTTAATCCCTAGGGCCAGTATATGCTGAGATGATTGAGAACATATTATTACCTGTTCTCCAAAATAAAGACTGTAACCTGGTGCGATACAATGTCGTGCATGCGCTACCCAACACAGCCAACTCTTTAATAGGACGGGCTGCCCACATTGCTGTTTTGGATTCTGAAATATTCCTGGAGAAGTTCTTCCTGGTGGCTGGATTAAAGTTCTTTCAGTAGCTGCTTCGGACACAGGAAGATGGCACAAATACCTCCCAGCATTAAAATAGACATTTTCAATGAGAAGTCATTTCACCTCTCAATGGCCTATAATGGTTCTTAATATTTAGTTTTTATTCAGTTTTTTTAAAGGTATATTCAGAATTCAAGTTGTGTTGCTATGTTTAAAATATTTTATAGTATTCTGTTCATTATGGAAATGGTTAATTGTATGTTGTATGTATTTCAGTGTTATTTAATTTTTTTATGTAAAATGGGAAATAATGTCTAATGAATTTGTTTAGCTAAACCTTGATATTGAACTGGAAATTTGACTGCTAAAAGAAAACATATTTGGCACAGCTTACTGAAGGGCCACTTTTGTTGCAAATAATCATGTTCAACAGAACATAAGTAGTAACTGCTATCCAAACTGCATTAGATATTTTTAATCAGTAGTCGTTTAAGTACATGCACTTTCTCAAAAAACTTTATACTTTGATTTTATATGAGGTATTTTTCAGCCATTGCAATGTTATGCACAACACATCATCTTAACCTGTTATTGGGTAAGAGAAAATAGCCTTTTAACATTGTCCACATTTAATTGTCATTTTAATTTGTTTCAGCTGAATAAACCTTGTTAGATTTGATTTTGTGTTAAAAAAAAAAAAAAAAAAACAGGTTATTATCCGGTGCTAATTTATGCTTTTAATCAAGAAAAGTGTTAGCAAAAAGTGTAAATGAAATCAGTTTTATTTTTTTTCTATAATGGACTGAAATATCATTAAAAAAGTCAAATTAAAGTTTTTGTATGTTTGTTTTTTGACCATATATAACCCTTTAAAGGTGTCTAATAATGCTGCATAAAAATTTTGTATATAAAAAAAAATTATAATAATTTATATGGTTACCGTACTTTCCGGACTATAAGCCGCAACGTTTGTTACACAATTTCAACCCTGCGGCTTATGCAGAGATGCGGCTAATGTATGCATTTTTTCTAACGGCCGCCAGGG
>JAQQZT010000013.1:7376578-7389505 GCA_030068275.1 Clarias platycephalus | reverse complement strand
TTGTAAAAATGCGATTGCAGTGTTAAGTTGTTTAAGGTGTGAGAGCACCTTCCTTCTCTTGACCGGATGGTTTAAACTTTGTGAGCTGGAATGTTAAGGGTTTAAAGAACTATTCATTCTCCCTGAGAGGAGATGCAGTTAGATAAACATGAATAATACTGAGATGCCTAACGTCAGCCTGAAAGTAGAAGTGTAAAACACAGAACAACTTGTTAAAAATACACCGTGTACAAAGAACTAACACAATACTGGCTTTGGAGTAGTAAACACACTCCAACTGCCCCCCAACAAACCAAGATTAGCTGCTAACAAACAAAGCAGCAAGCTCTTCCATCCTTCCATTTCCCACCCAACAAATCTTCCTGCCGCTAACCACACCATCTTCTGCTCCAACGCAATTTACATAAACTAAAAATTAAATATATAAATAAAACATTTCAACACTCCAATACTGAAATATCTCAGTAGGAGAATACAAAACAACCCCTCCCCCCACGTCACATTGTAACTCTAAAAAACAAACTAAAGTAAATCACACGTGATTAGAAATGGAGAAAATAATATAAAAATAATAATAACCCCTTCACAAGTTTAACACATTAAACATGGCTAGATTTTTTATTTAAAATGGTACTTTTTTCCTGAGAACTGTTGTTGCTTATTAAAATATAATAATAGTGCACTACGTAGTTTTCGGCAGGCTGTCTGTTTCTGCGCCTCTTCTACTGAGCGGAGCCACTTCTTCTGTCCGGTAGAGAGAGTGATCCGGAGCCGTGCTGGATACAGGAGAGAAGCCCGGAATCCATGGTGGTATAACACGGTCATTACTTCTCTATACTCGGCTCGCTGGGTTAAAACTTCGGGAGCATAGTCTTCCCCGATGCGAACCTGCTGACCGCGGTATTCCAGCTTCCCTCTCCGCCGAACCTCCCAAATCAGAAGGTCTTTCACCTGGTACCGGAGGACACAGAGAATGACCGGCCGAGGTCTCTTTCCTGAAGCGGGTTTGGATGCAGGTATGCGGTGGGCTCTACCAATCTCAGGCGGGGATGGCAGCGTTTCGCTCCCAAACACCTCGCACAGAAATTTCGAGAAGAACTCGGTAAGGAGTCCACCTTCTGTACCCTCCGGAAGACCCAGGACACGCAGGTTTTGTCTCCTGCTCCGGCCTTCTAGGTCTACGACTTTGGCCGTTAATTTAGTTACCTTCCCGAAGTCCGGAGCAGATGTTCTCCAACTCGGTCACACGCTGGCTCAGGTCATCTGTAGCAAGTTCTAATGAGTGTAAGCGCTGTCCATGGTCCTCTACTTGGGCTTGAATTTGGTCTAGTTTACTTTCCAGTAAACTAAACGAAGATTTAAATTCAGCCGCTAACACCTCACGGTGTTTATCTAACAGCGCAGCTATAGCCTCGACTGTTAAGGCCGGGAAAAAAGACGACTCTGTGACCGCACTAACACTCCTGGTAGCCATTATAAATAAAAAAATATATATAACCGTGGGATAGAGTACAAAATTATTGTATCCTAAAGATTTAGTTTAACATTTAGAAACGGATAAGGGAGTGAAGAAATTTGAAATTGTCTGAGCACCTAACGAACACATCTACTCAATGTGGCTGCTAACCAGAAGTCCCAGGATACATTTTTAACATGGATCATATGTTTTGTCTGTTCTGCTATAGGATGAGTTGCAGGAAAAATACAGTCTGACAGGTTGTTTTCCTGGCCCCATCCTGACGCCTCCACGCCGCCTTTGGGCCTTGCTTAACTGGCTATTTTGGATCGGGCTTCTCCTCTTTCCCTTATGTCTACTACTACTGCAGCTGTTCCACTCTGGGTCAGCTTTCACCATTTTCACTACAGTCGTCCTGTGCTTTGCAGGTACTGGGTTCGTCATATTAAATCTAAAAGAAATATGCCTAATACAGTATGTAAGTTTAGATTCATATCAAAGGCTTATAAAGGCTTTTTTTTTTTAGATAAAATAGCTACTATACCAAATGGTTTTGCACCTTAACACTGAATTTAAAAAATCCCCATGTTTCATTCGGAAGGTGATCACATGGTTTGGGAGTAAGTACAAGTCCCATTCTCTGAATTGTATTTCTGTGCATGTCACTTTTAATGTTGAAAATATTGAAACATCCTAATGCTGCATGAATTAATACTGCAGGGCTTACTGCACTTAAAGGTCCTATATGTAAATTTTCTTTTTCTGTTTTGCTCTCAACAAGTCAAATTATATGTAAATATGCAAGGGATATGTATCTTACTGGAAGTGTGAGCATCACTACATAATAAAGAGAAATGGGTCGACCTTTAAGCACAATAACCAGTAAATACTGTATATAACATTATTATAACAAAGGGGTGTAATGATACGAGTATTTGCATGTGCAGCAGCCATAGAGTTTTTTTTTTTTTTTACATCACTGTATAAACGGAAGGAATTCAGAGTTGAGAAGAACACTCCAAGTTGACTTCTCAGGTATGGTGGGCATTTCATGTCATGAAGGATATGCTTCCTTTATACTCTGTCAAAAAATTGGGCTCACCACTTTACCACAGTCATTTTCTCATCTCTTATTTAAAATAACCATTGTTTTGGCTTAGTAGTGGTGTTACTATTCTTGCACCTTGGTGCACCTAGACATAGGTTTGTAATTTCCAGTGCATTGCTTATGTCTTCAGCAAATCATGTTCAGTTTGCTAATACTTTACTAGTTTATGTTTAAAAGTTAAATTCATAATAATTGAAAAAGTGATTCTTTTTTACTTTACTTTTCCAAAAACATATTGAACCATGACATCAAAACCAAGGCACATACTTCAGCATGACTTTTACGTACCATTATACCCCTAGAAGAGCCTGGAGCATGTTATTGTTGATTAAATTATTGCATCTGGAGTAAATCTGTGTTCAGAAACAATTGCAGTTTACACAGATGTACAGTAAGTGCTTACCATCGGGTCATTTTGCTAACAATTGAATAAGATTTAATATGACCCAAAATTTGTCTATTAAGCTTGTGTTTTGCATTTAAAATTAAGATACTTGAATGCATAATTGCATGTATGCAATAAGGAATAAGGTTAACCACCATAATCAACCTTTTTTTTCAGCCTCACTTGGTGTTCGCTGGATGATAGGCCAGACAGAGATTAACAGGGGCTCAAGTTATGGAAACAAAGAAGGACAACTTAATAACAATGCCTAAGGACACAAAATCACCAACAAGGACAGAAGAACTTTGATAACATCAACAATGTGTACTCTGGAGATCAAGAGTGACTAGAGCAGTTTTGAACAAGACAGCAACATCAAGTGGACCAAGTCACTGGCAGCTATTCATATTAAGTGTAAATCATCAAAATGGGAATCATGATGTAACAATTTCATAAGAGAAAACTAATTTTTTACAGTAAAGTTCTCAAAGCAGTTTTGAAATAATTGTTCATTTTTTTTTCTAGGAATCTAATAAAAAAATTAAGTAGGCCATTAATTAAAACTGACCTGTTTATTAATTCATTGCTCTATACATTGCAAACACTGTAGGAATAACACAGGATCAGAAATTTTGATGCATGAGTTTAGATGGCTACTAGGGCTTAGCCATACAATTAGCATATACCTAGTTTTTTTGTTCAAATTATGTTCTAATTGAAAACATCAAGTTAAGTCAAATATTTTGTCTCCAGATATTACAGTAAGGCAGTTTTGGAATAAGTTGATTTATGCTTTAAAGAGGAACTGAAAGTTTCAGCTGAGTGACCCTCCTGCGCCAAAATATTATAGGAATGCCACTGGCTATTGGTAAAGGTTGACCAGTTCAGCACAACTTTAACTTACAATTGTTAAACTTTACTCAGTGTTTAACACAAAATGCATTAAAAAAAATCCCTTGATTTAATTTTAACCTTTTCTTTTTTCATTGATTTCCTCCAGCTCTTTCCCACTGTGATCATCACATTTATTATTTGTGCTTTAAGTGGGAACATGAAAAGTGCCTTCAAATCTTTGTTTTTCCCAATATGTATTCCTTGCTGCTTACCAAAAATCTGTTGTCTCCATTGAGACACTAGTGGCTTTACAATATGCTTTATACAAAAAAATTATAATAAACCTTAACCTTTTTCTTACATTATGTACAATGTGACAGCTACTTACTTCCATTTGATTTAAAGCTATCAACTGGCCCTTTAAACTTGTAACTGAACATGTAAGACTTGCTCTTACATACTGCAAAGTGTACCACCACCAATCACTAAGCTATCAATAGATTTATATTTTTCTTTGTTACTTGTTCCTTAAGTTCCTTGTACCACAGTTCCTTAAGAATACCATCCATAGTAGTGCAAGCATTTGTAAACAAAGACAGCGCAGGGACACCACTTCATCATTCTTCATCTGTGCAGACCTAGAAATAAAAAGTAGCAGAAAGAAGAATAAACATCAAAATGTCCATTTACTAATTGTACGGTTGAATGACAGAATATACAATGACAAATTAAGATTCAAAATAAAAATGTTCTTTACAAAAATTATTTACAGCCAAGAATGGCTTGTAAGGCCTTTCTTTGCAGAAAAGAGTGGCACATAATATACATACAGTAATAAATAAAATGATCTTTATCTTGATTGGTTATGAGGCGCAAAACAGTACATCTGCATGCACTTTACTTGGCAACACTTCCATTACAGAAGAGAGAATGTTTATTTAATTATTTAAAGACTCAATGAAAGAAGTAACAATTTATGAGACTTCATTTCAGAGTGTCGTAGTTTTCCATTTCAGTTCAGTTAGTGTGAACAGAACAGCAAGGTGTACAGAACAGCACCATTATGTTATACCCTATGTAGTGAGCAAACTTAATACAGTGGAACCTTGGATTGCAAGTAAAAATGGTCTACGAGTGTTTTGCAAGATGAGCAAAATTTAAAAATACAGTGGGGCCGTGGATTACAAGCACAATTCGTTCCGGGAAGCGTTTGTATATCAAAACCCACGGTTTCACTCGGTTATAAATCAAAGCGAATTTCCTCATAAGAAATAATGAACCCAAAAAATAAATATATAAAAATAATTAATACAAAATTATAAAGTAAAAATAAAACAAATTAACCTGCACTTTACATTTGAAAAAAGTAAAAATAAATCCCAACAGATAAGTGTTTGTGCGCTGTGTGTTAGAGAGGTTAAAGATCTATTTTCTCTCTCTCTCAGCCTGCACTGTTTGCACGCGCGTCATTAGACACCGTGCCCCTCCCTCCTCCTCTCGCCTTCACACACACAAACAATTCCGCAGCGCGTCAAAATAAGAATTGCATGCGTGCCACATGATACTTGGTACTTGTAAACATGCTCGTTCTTCAAGTCAAAATTTATTTTCAAAATGTGCTCGTCTTGCGGAACGCTTGCAAACTGGTTAACTCGCAATCCGAGGCTCCACTGTAAATTTTAACTTAATAAACAAGCGAAGTCTTGACATACGAGTAGTATACACGTCTGCCGTGCATCACATGATCACAATTAAGCCAATCGTTCTTCTCTCGCGCGCGCTGCAGGATTGTGGGTAATCGTCTCCAATGCTCAGTCTCAGTGAGCGAACATCCATGCACGTGTACTGTTTATTATAACATTGTGACCACGTGTGCAAAAGCAAGTGGCATTCGAGAGGTTCCTTATTACAGGTCCAGAGTCTCTCTATCAGAAAGCAGTGATTTCATGTGTGCGTGTGCGCGTGAGTGTTATTAGAGAGGTTTGTTGTTAAAGAAGTTTTCTAACAGAGCAATGTTTCCGTTAGTTTGTATGTGTTTGTGAAAGTCGTCCTACACTAGGGCTGAAACGATACCTCAAGTAATTCGATTACAAAAAATGATCTTCTGCCTCGAAGTTTCTTTTAATACATTTTTAAAAGCTTGCATTATGTTTTTGCGCAATGATTTGTTGACAGCGCGCTTTTGACAAAGTGCGCTTCCGGGTGCAAGTCGCCAGTAAACACCGACAAAGAAGAAGCGCTTACGTCACCAAAAAGCGGAAGGAGATGCAAACAGTTAGCTGTGTATTGATTTGAGGGAGCGTTCTGTTGCGGGCTACAAAATGGAAAGGAGCGATAAAAATTATCAGCGAGCCAAGAGATGAAGAAACCAGCAAGAGAAAACGACAGAAATTGTCAGTAAAGGCTTATGTGTTGTCTGAGATGTAGATTTAGAAACTTTTAGTTCTGAAAGTTTAGTTGCACGCCTTAGTGTTTTTGTATAATTATTTATTTCAATGTGTGCCTTAGTTTTTTTTATCCTTGAAATAACTTTTTTATTTTTTTTTTAGTTTTTGCATCTGAGAAAAGGCTTTAAAATAAGAATGTATGGCGCTGTAATGCACTTAATTCATCTCAGTCAATTTTAATACCCCTATCTCACCTACGCGATTACGTTTCCATCTTTCCGCGCGAAAAAAGTAAACATGTTTAAGCCGCCATAAAAACATGTTTAATTTTTTGGCTGTCCTCACGGAAGCTTGCGGACCTTGCAGAACGTTGCAGAACGTTGCAGAACGTCAGTGGGCAATCGCGGCGGCTCACGGCGCCCAACACCGCATTTGCCCCCAGTTGTACAATTTATGAAATCATGGCTGAGATATCATGGCTAAATATTATGTTCAGAAGAACTCAGTAAATTGTATACAAGACCGAATAGTAATATTACACAAAACTAATGTTATGCACCATTTCTAGCCTCACCAAAAGGTTTGCTCAGCATGCATTATATCTGGCCACAATTACTTAAATCATCACTTAGGCAGTGGAAACAAAAAATAAAATCTTTTATGTGTATAGTAAGTGCTGTTGTGCACCCACGCCTTCACACATTACATCTAACTTGTGACAAGATGGTCTTTTTTTTTGTTAAAAAATAGGAAACAACACCGATATCAGAAATTGTTGAAAATAAAATGTATTTCTAACACAGAGTCTGGGGGTTTTAAAGCAGACCTGAGTTGGTAAAACACTGCTACGAAAAGCAAATATTGTCAAGGCACTACTTGAAGGGTACTGTGTGTGCATGAGATTCAAACCTTGACGAATGGGTGATCCAGCAACACACTGGCAGTCCAACGACATTTGGGGTCACTCTCTAGACAGTGGGCCAAGAAGTCTTTCCCCTCTGTGCTCAGTTTCTCTGGAATAGGTGGCTTATGTCCCATGCCTACTTTATACATGATCTGAAAATTGTGCTCATACTCATGCCATGGTCTCTATACAGAGAAAAAAAAAAAAGCACAAAAAGATACTGTTGTAAGGTTGTTCTACTTAAGCATATTCTAGTCAAGGCAAAAAAGAGAAGTGAAAGAAAGCCCCTGGTCAATTTTATGACATATTATATATTAGACTGCACATGAGATTTACAATGATAAATTCTTAGAAATTCCATAAAGCTCAAAAATCATCATTATAAATATTTTAATTGTATTTAAAACATTTATGGCCAAATTTGATGGACTGAAATCAGACTCTGAACTGCAACTGAATTCTTAATGCCTGATTGGGGTAACGTTGATTATTTAAGCAACAGAAAACTGAAGCAGTCTCCAATTCCACTAAATTAACTTACATTATCCGGTCATTTAATTTGATTTTATATTAATAAACAGTAGCACAAGCAACTTAAAATTGAGAAAATCCCATTATGGTACTCCTCTACCTACTGTAGGAGGTTCAAACCAAGGGTAGCATGTTCTCTATGTTATTTAAAAAATGTACAGTAGATGCAGATCAGGAAATACATGAAGTTCTGAGCTATTGTCTTTTACAGTACATCGTTTGGTGTCAAACCCAGATGTCTTTAGTTTTGCAAAAACAAAACAACTGTCCTGGTCATAATACATTCTGTGGGAAATGTATATTTACATGCAATTTTGAATATTCATAAAACACCAAGTAATTGAAAATAAAACTGAAATTAAATTAACTGCTCAAGAATTACAAACATTTCAGTACAGCATAGCCTCACTTCCTGCAAAATGTACTGATTAACAATTACGTTTATAAAGGTTTTTAATAATTTTGTTTGATTTATCCATTAACAAGAATAAAAATAAAAAATAAAAGAAGGCAGCAGCAGATACTGTACCTTTCCAGTGACCATCTCAATGAGAACACAACCAAGACTCCAAATATCAGCTGCACGTCCATGACCTTCACCCTTTGCCCTTGTGATGACTTCAGGAGCCATGTATGCTGAAAGATATGTAAACAAGGACAGCAGTGTGAGCACAAAATAGAAAAAGTTGCATGAACAGCAGCACAACCACAACTGTGATCACTGTAGGATTACAAATTTATAAAATGTTAAATCTAGCTTCCAACGTAATAGTATATAAACTGAAAGAGTTATGTACATTGGGTTTTACATTTTGAGGTAAAGATGTTGACATTCTAAGAAGATCAAGTCTGGTAGCTCAGGTGTCTGAGACATTAACCTTGTCTTTATGTACTTCCTGACCACTGGGTAGGGTCCCAATGTAAATGTGAATGCTAATCTGGAGGCCAGGCTGCCTTTGTCTCTATGATAAAGTGAAGGTCCGGGCGATACTGTCAGGCTGATTAGATTAGCACCTATGCATTTGAAAGCCACTGTTATGCTGATGAGATCAGGGCTGGGGAACTTCCGTTACCAGGCCGACTCCTGTACTACACTATGCTTGGTTTAGGTTGTCTCCACCTCTTTGTATTCCTCCCCCTTAAAAAGTATAAACTCTCCAGAGCTGAGTTTTAGTCAGACTTGGATGACTACAGCGACGCTCGGCGAGTTCTCAATAAAGAGTAACTTCTGCTTGAAAGATATCCCAATGTCTCCTGGTCTCTGATTCGACAAAAGGGAAAAAGGTTTCCAACACCACTGAATCACTTTCATTCATGATCTTTCTGAACACCCTTTTTGCAAGATAAAAAAGGAGTTATCTTAATATGTTCAATGGATACTAGTCATACCTGCAGTCCCCAGTGTGCTGTTTACCTCTCCTGGCATAGTATGGGCGTTATTTTTTAGCTTGACTGAGCAGCCAAAGTCTCCCAGCTTTATCAGGCCAGAAGAAGTGAGGAAAATGTTGGCTCCTAGAATGGTATAGATTAGAAAATGCATTATTTGAAGCCAGTTCTCTCTCAAGTTTCTTTTAGTGGCATGGTGCATACATCCGGGACAGCAGACCTTTAATGTCACGGTGCACAATGCCGTGTTCATGGAGCACATTGATAGCAGTGGTGATCTGCTTGCAGTAAAGACGTATTACATGCTCCTGCAATCCCAGTCTGGAGACCTCCTCCAGGGTCCCTTCATCACAATATTCCATAAAGATGTACATTTCCTCCTGAGAGATCAATACCGAGAGAGAGGGAGAGAGAGAGAGAGAGGGAGAGAGACAGCATAAATGAATGATGGATAAATGAGGAAAATAATTCTACTAAAGGAAAAGAAAATGTAGAAGCAAATTTAAACTGAAATTGTCTTACCCGATGTAACTCAACTCCAAAGTAACGGACCAGGTTTGGATGTTTAATTCCTTCAAATATTTTCAGCTCATCTGCAGTCTCTTTTATTGTTTTGTGGTCGTTAGGCTGGAAACGAATCTTTATACAAAATGCAGACATTTGTTATGTACTGGTAGCCACATGATTCGATTTTGGCTGTTAAACAACGTGTCAAGTAAGGATGCTGTAAATAAATGTACAGTGGAACCTTGGATTACGAGCATAATTCGTTCCAGGAGTGGGTTCGTATTCCAAAACACTCGTAAATCAAAGCAGATTTTCCCATAAGAAATAAAGGAAACTCAAATAAAAAAACAAAAAACACAACATGATGCTTCTACCTCAGTACATGACTGCCCTTTCCTCAACAAACACCCTTCTGGCAGTCATGTACTGGGGTAGAAGCATCTAAATATACACTAAAAACTCTGCATTCAACTAGCCAATAGGGGGGCTGCTAGAGAGAAGATATTGCAATGCATAGGTGGTAGCCTAGCTAAACAATTCCAACCGTGACATTTCTGTATTATATCCAATTTTCCTTAAATGCAGAGGTTAAATATTTAAGAAATGAAATGCTTAACACTTTTTTTTTATGTTAAACCAGTTATCATTCAATTTATTAATACCAAATGCAAAAATATCAGTGTTAATTATCATCCAGAAAAATCTGATGACCCACATAAGGAGATTAAATATTTTTGCAAGACATTGTGTATAACCATACCTCCTTCATGGCCATCAGTTCACCTGTGTCCACATTAATACATGTGTAGACCTTTCCATATTGTCCTTCCCCTGTGCACAGATAGTAAAGACATGAATTAAATAAATAAATATATAAATAAATAAATAAATAAATGTGTCCATATTAGAGAGAAAAACAGACTCCCATACCTATCTTGTTGCCTCTCTGCCATTTAAAGGTGACCTTGCGCAGACCCACATGCATAATGTTGTCATAGGATTTTGGTGTGCTGCACACCTGGCCAATAACATTACGCTGCCTCAGGGCAGCATAGCGTTTCTCCTCAAAGGAGCGTATCGTTCGTTGTACCAACTCCATTGGATTCTGACATGTAGCTGTGTCTATGCAGGAAAAAGTAAGAAGGAGACGAACATTATACATTCAGTCTGGAAAATTCAGGCAGTGAGAGCACATCTGGCATTTAACTCCAGAGAAAACAAGACTATATGATTACTTATGCATCATTAATTACATCATTCATAAGAAAGGCTTTTCAACATTTTTAAATCTAACCTTTTGACTGGCAAATAAAGTTACGGAGTTCCCAACTACGGCGAGTGGCAGCAGAGGGATCTGCTTTTGGATATGAGGGCTCTAAATGGGAAAGAAAAAAATTATTGAGTAAATGGAACTGCAAACTAATTTGACTTAAGTCAGCACTCTGTGTCTAATTTGGTTTGGCACTGCACATAACCTAAAAATTGTTTGAGGTACTGTAAACAAATGTTTTAGTTTGTTGCATGCCATCATAGTTCAGCATCAGTGAAGACAACAAATAGGAAATAGAATCTAAAATAAATAAAATGTGAGTTAAAAAAATAATAACAAATCCTGGTTATTTCCTGTTACCAAGAGTAACTTGAATATAAACTCACAGCAGTAACACAGGTGTCTCAGCAGCTTCCAGTTAGTGGCAGGCCTGTGTCTTTGTGGTTCTTGGGTCATTCCTGACCATTTTAACCAATTTCCTCTCAGTTGAGGAACAGTTTGGTTCCTCATTCATAAGTGTCTACAACCCAAGAAACTATACTCTAGTACAATTGTTTGAAGTAATCTAGGAATTGTGAAGTGTTTAAAAACGGCTCCAAGTCCTGGCAGCACTTTGCCATTATATTGTATTTGGTTTAATATAAATCAATAAGTGCTATTAAAAAACCTTATGTTGGTACAGATTAGGAGCTATCAGCTGGAATGTATCGGGATCACTAATACAAAGTTAAGAGTCCTTGGGCTTGACAAATTTAAACACTGGGACATTCAGCACCCCTGAATTAATAATCTTAAGTGAGTGTATGCATATTTTTGTGCACTGCGAACAAGCAGTGAGGTCAAAGATATTGATTTAAAATGCTATGGCAAACAAACACTGTTGCATATGCTAAAAGATAAGATTTGGTCATAGAAATGTGACTTTTTTTTTTTTTTTTTGAATATGTGGTTTTCCTTAGAGAAAGTGAATTTAAACAGCAAGTCAAATGGATTTAGAGGTCACATTTTAAAGGAAAAGTGGGATCTCTTGCTTATTTCTCTAAAAATAAGATGATGTCTTTCTAATATGTAACTTCCTCTGATAATCTTTGATAGTTAAAAGAAAATTATGTTGTCCGGTCATGAAAACCTTGAGCATGTCAAGTAAGGTTGCGATAGTGACATCTGACAGAGTACTGACAGTCAACAATGCTGCGATAATTTATCACATAATAGTTATGTCATAATTTAACTATACTCAATCCCTATCAACTGGCTTTGGATAAATGTTCATTTTACTATTACTAGAACAACAAATTCATAGACTATGAATTTGATGACAATCACCAACATCTTTGTCACCATCATGCCAAAAACAAGAGTGTTCAACGCACAGTGGGTGCTTGGACAAAAAAATCTACAGTATAGTGAGAGGGAAAAAGGTTTTTTCCTGAAAATGTTTAATATATTGCATTATAGGTTCTTCCATTCTTTCTGCTCTACAGACCATTAGGGGATTGAGTTTTCCCTCTTCTCAGTTATTTATTTCTCTTTTAGTTTAATGGTAGCTGTTTAAAAGTTTATTGAAACAGTGGGAACTTGTTTATTCTCCAATTTTGTAAATTTTTTTACCATGTCATACAGCTGTCACAGCTTTGGGGTCAAAGTTAAATTAAATTAACTTTTTGAGTGCAACACCAAATAGTAAAATGCATCTTTGCACAACAGTAACAGTATTGCTGTTTCTAGATAAGGGTCACTACATCCTTAATAGGGATAAATGGCCTCACTGGTGAAAAGAGATTTTACTGTGCATTTTCTGTAGGTATATTATTCACTTACACTTTTCCCAGATTCAAAAGTAAGGTAGGTGAGTAAAACGTTTTCTAAATGTAACAGTAATTGCACTTGGACACTTAGATTTTACCTTCTCTGTCTTCAGTGGGGCTAGAGTGGCGACTAAGGGATCTGAAGTGCAATTCAGCAGCCACTGATGAAAGACGATCATTCTCATGGACACTGTAAGAATCCAAACAACATTATCAGTGTAGCTGCACCAAAACTGCTAATATTATTCTTTACACTTACACATACATATGGAGCGATATCCCGGACATTATTCAAAAGGAATTGCAAATTACATTTGCAATTGCGTTTCCCATATGTGGACGCACAAAGTG
>JAQQZT010000013.1:7279058-7293187 GCA_030068275.1 Clarias platycephalus | reverse complement strand
GAGGAAAACAGCATCACCCGGGGTTCGAACCAGCGATCTCCGGATGATAGGGCGAGCACTTTACCACTGCGCCACTCAGAGGCTGGGCTTCCCATTGTTAAAGGAATTATCAATACACTAAATGGTATAAGATACAATAATAAAGGTCAGTAAAGGGAAATGACATTTTAGTCCTATCCACTTTGTGTTAAGCAAATTCAGATTCTCTCCTCCTACACTACTCGGCTCACCTGTTGGATGCAGCCAGTTATTTTGTGGCTTTGAACATCCTGCAGCTCGAGGAAGCAGCAGTGGAAGGCCAAGCGCACAAACGCCCGCAGGACCGGCCAGAAGTCATGAGCGTTTGTATTCAAGGAATGAACCAGTCTCCAGGACACAGATACTCCTTGCACACATAAAGCCTCTTCATGTTGGACCTATTACAGTAAGGAGAAAACCAAATGTCATAATGAATGAAACAATTATGAATAAATAAATAACATTGCATGCATTATGTCAATCACAAAACCAAAACTCAAAATTGAGCGAATTCTACATGTAACTGTGCTGTTGGTGTGTGTGTGTGTGTGTGTGTGTGTGTGTGTGTGTGTGTGAGAATGTGTACTGTGAGAAGTTTAAGGCAGATGTAAAAAACAAAAAAACAAAAACAAATGATCATTTTTTTCTTCTCACAATTTAATTTCACAAGTCTACCTTATTCTACATTCATTACATGGAAAGTGTAAAACGTAAAATGGTTTTGATGTGATGCGTTGTGACCTGGGGTAAAGCTGCACACATGAAGTCCAGTACAGGCAGCACCAAATCACTTGGCAGCAAGGAAAGTGCCTCAACAGCAGCCTGAAAGGCCTCTGCAGCTCTGTGGGTCTCAGCAAACTTCTGAAGGAAACTGAGGCATGTCCACTGGTCTCTGAGGAAGAAAGCCACCACTTTGCTCCAGTCTCTCAGAAGGGGGTCACCATACGGACTAAGAAAATACAAATAGGCATCAGAGTAGGCAAGCAGTGAAATACTCATTATGACTGACTGTGACCACAAAATCGAATAAAAATAAAGTTAAATAAAATCCATTCGCAATAAAATGACACCAAAATAATATTTACATTAAGGATAATATGTACAAATGTACAAAGAATAATTAGAAATAAAATGTACAGAAATTTAAGGATAAACTTAGAAGGATGAGAATATACAAAGGAAAATATGAAATCTAGAAATATATATTACAAATATAGATGTATATAATACAAATGTATTGTCATAAAGTGCAGATATGTCCATGTTCTGTTATATAACGTTTTGTTATACATGCAAATAGATGGAGGTGCAGAATGTGCAACCACAGGCCAAGGAACTACTCATCTTCGGCTGCTCCCATGAAGGGGTCGCCACAGCCTGATATCAGATCCGCTCACAACTCACAACAGCTTGTGGCCGGCACTGCACACCGTGGCTGGGTAGTATGGAAACCCATCGACGGCAGGGCTTAAACCCAGATCCACAGATTCCCAAACCAACAACCTAGAGCCTTAGCCCCTCCTTTTCTGACTAAACATCAGCATAACATGATGTTGCCAATATGTTAATATGTTCTGGCCTCATGCCAACACAGTGTGGCGATGTAGTTTGTAGGTTAAGTCAAGTCAAGTCAGCATGAATATTATTATTAGAAAATGGAAGAAAAATAAGCATAGTGAAGAACAGTGCAGTGCCGTCAGACTAGTACAGTCATGGCCGCTGAACTGGAGTAGCTTGGAGGGCTAGGTTGGTCTGTTAGAGTTTGGACAATCTCACTCAGGAAGGATGCTGTCAGACACTTTAGTCAGTGACCAACCAGAGTCCAGGCCTGCTTATTCTAAAATACTCAAATATTTTTGAGCATAAAAAATAAATCAGACTGAAGGTACTGATCTAGATTTCTGATTTTATACACTTAATCATATTAAGTGTATAAAATAGTGTCACATTTCCACAGTAGGAATTTCCACAGTTCCTCAGGTAATTATCGTATCTCATTAAAATGTGTCTCAGTCATACTATAGTCACCTTGCCGTGGTACCACGTCAATCTTATGCTCATACACAAAGTTTTATCACTAATCTCACAAAGTTATCAATTTTGATTGGATCACCTTCTGACAACACAAAGCTTGACCAGGCAAATGAACACTTAATTTCAAAAGTCCTCATAATGTAGCTCCACGTAAAAAAGAAAAAGCTTGCAACCTGATCACACTCACACATTTAAACTGACCACTTTAAAATGTGAATGTCATTTGTGTTAAAAATTGTAGTGTGTCAAACAGCATTGAGGGAGAGCCTCTTGATCTATAGAAAAAAATCTGATCAATTGTATTTCTCTACCCTAATAAAATAACAAGCATATATTCTTATTTAACACTGTAGCAACAATACATAAAAATGTAGACATCAATATATCAGATCAGCAATTAGAATGTTTTACGTCCCTTCAAGAAGGGGAACTAAATTCGCAAATGTTCTCATCAAAATCAACTCAGAAGCTAAATCCTATACCTTTATACAAACAGTTATCATACAACTGATTAAAAAAACCTTTCAGCTATCCAACTCAAAAACATCATCAACATCAAACATCAATTCCCTTCAAACTTTTGTTCCAAAAAATTTACTACAATCATGTCTATACACAACCACAAGTGGTGGTATCTGCCCACAATAGAATGTCTAGACAAATGAAACTCATGCATAAAATGTATGTACACAAATCCTTACTTCTCCAAATCATCAGTAAATAGCAAGCTGGTACAGTCATGTGTAAGAGTTCTACACTTTTGTGAGTAAAAAAATAACAAATAATATGATTGTATTGGGTCTTACTATTAAGGCAAATACATCCTAAAATGAACAACATATTACATTTTTGTTTCACTGTGGCATTATTTATTTAACAAAAATTAAGCCAAAATGCAAAAAAAAAAAAAAAAAAAAAAATATATATATATATATTGACCTTTAGCAGGAATAACTTGAAGTAATTGTTCATTGTAGAGGAATTTTGGTCCATTCTTCTTTACAACATTGCTTCAGTTCATTGAAGTTTTTTGGGTTTGCTTCTGCACAGCTCACTTATACACTTACACTTATTCACTTATGCAGTTTGACTCGCGATGAGATGCAGTGCACCATAAACAGCCGCGAGTGACCGGGGGAAAAAATTTAACATTTCTAATTTTTTCACAGACAGATGGAAACGTAATCACAGCACTGAAACTCGCATCGTAATGAACCGTAAAGTTATATGAATGAAAAGAAAGTTATATGTTGTTGTTCGCCTAAAGTCGTATTTGCCTAATAGAAGACCCGATACAATCTAATTAATTTTACACAAAAAAACTGAGAATTAAAGAGGAGGCACTACTTTTAAACATGACTGTACAGATACCAACAACTACTTGCAGATTATTTAGACACAATCATGGCACAATTAACTTTTCAAAGACTCTTATAAAGTGAATGCTCAGATTGGGCACAGCAAAGAGAGAAAAGAAGACAGAAAGAAAGGCAGAAAAACACACTAATACTCTACCATGCTGAGTATATTGTATTTTTCTGTTGACCTGATTGATCATTAGATTAAAGACTAGTTAGCTGGAAAGACACAAATATGTATTTCTTAGCTGAAACAGACCAGCCAGAGACGTCTGCTGTAGAGGAAGGCTTCAGTAAGGACTGGTTAAAGCACTGAGTTGTGGTTGAAGATGGACAGAAATAGGCAGTGAGTGAGCAGAGGGATCTCATGGCCTCAGACTGGAAGTCAAACAAACGCTTATCAGCCAGCTCACATAGCAAGGCTAAGGTAGCCATGCTAACTGCTTTCTGCACCTGTCCGGCAATAGACGGATTCTGGAAAAGAGGACACAAACGACACAGATCAGAGAATACAACAAATGATGTGATAAACTACTACATGTTTTATAACATATATATTAAAATGATACAATATATTTAATATATTTATTAGTTAGATTAGCAAAAACTGAAAATGGGTGAATTTATCAGAAGCAGTTCAACAAATGGTATAAGGAAGGACAATGTTAACATACTAAAACATAAAATAAAATTTCCATATCTAATCGCTGTTTATTGCGATACACTTCATTTCGTGTTAATTACACTAACTAGTGGTTGCAGCTTGAGTGAAAGTAGGCCAGTAGAGAATGCAGCACTGAGGAGAGAGCAGTTGCCTGCCAAAATGCACATTTAAATGAGCTTTTCTGCATTTTAGCAGAGAAACTCATCTGATAATGTTGTCATTTTAAACAATACTTCGTTTACTTAGCAATTGCTTTACGTTGCTCTGAAATGCCTCTGATGTTTTATTCGCGCTTGAGCCGAGGTAGAAAGCTATTTAGCTTCTAACACAAGGCTGAATCCCAAATCCCTCTGTAACACCTAATCGAGGGGCTACTTGGTGTGTTGATCAAGTGATTGTGCACACTATGCACTGCACACAAGCTTTCCGTTTTGACACTATTTGCGTTTTAACCCTGTAGCCCGGAAGTTAATAGAGATGATATTCTAAAGTCGATATATAAAAAGTATGAGATTTACAGGACCGCCCAATGTTTTATTCTCGTCACCTTTTGGCTACATAGAGCCAGTAAGAACTTACAACTTCTTTTACATTTTTAATTGAAAAAACTGTCGCTCAACTAGTTGTGGTTAGCTACAGTAGTTCCACTAGTTGTGGAAGGACATGTGTAGGTGAAGCACAATACTGGTAAATAAACAAACAAATCATAATCTAATGATAAATGGCATTTGTGGAACTGTTGTATAAAAGCAATATCACACACGAGATCATACTGTTGGGCTGTATATCAGCACTGTTGTGATGCCTTTAGCCGTACGTCCTCTCATATGATATTGCTTAAGTGTAACTTCCTGTGACATCAAGGGTAGGCAAAAACCACGGTGTAGTACCTGTTCAGACGGCTCATTGAGGAGTCTCACACAGTTTACAGTGAGTCTGGACACATAGTTTTTCTGCAAGTTAGAGCCATAGCTTGGGACTTTGATGTAGGTTTTTATCATCTCCCGTAGAAGAGACAGATACAGATTTGCCCTGCCTATATCAGAAAACTAAAAAAAAAAAAAAAAAACATCAAGTTGAAGCATTCAGCTATCTTTGAGCTTTTAGAATGTGCTTGTGTGCGAATGCACCTCCTGTAGTTCTCCACTTAGTCTTCTTAGTATGAACTCTTGAACTGGTTCTGCCACACCCAACAGCAGCTGTGTCAAGGCAGCCACCATCTTATCTTCTATGAAAAACAGAAATATAAATTTAACTACAGTTTTAAGACCTTCTCTAAAGACTTTACTTATCTGCACAACAGAACAAACCTTTCACCCTACTCCTCTCTACATATCTGCCCAGAAGCAGCAGAAGTCTTAACATGAGCTGGAGACACTTATCGATCTTGCACACTGGCAAGTAAACGCTTGTGTTGAGCCGTTGCAGGATATCTAGCAGAGGGCCAAAAAGCTCTTCTAGTCCCATGTCCCCAGGACGGTGCTTCCCGCTTCTCCTCCAGTCAAGGGTTGCAGAGAGAAGGAGGGCGCGGGCTAGCAATTCAGCATCACCTTCTATAGGCAGCCTGTCTGTCTGCTCTGTTAAAAACAAAACCAAGACTGAGGAATAGCCCACATAGTTATTAAATTTATAAAAACACATTAATGGAAGAAATTGTATGCATTAACGAAAGTTTATATACAGAGAGAAGATGAATCTTTGTAAAATCTAAAAGTTTTACTGTTATTCTATGACTTAAAAAACATTGTTAATTTGTTACTGCATTTGCCATGACATTAAACCACTGAGAGGTGATGAGAATAATATTGATTATCCCATTTGAATGTTGTGTATCTGTGAGTCTATGTCAGTACATGCAACCATAATCATGGGGAAGACTGCTGAAGTGAGAACTGTCTACATGAAAATCATTGGACCCTTGCACAGACGTTCATTGGTGAAGGGGCTGGCTGCTGCCAGAGTGCCATTTGAGCTTTTTCATGTAAACTTTACTGGAAGGGAACAATGTGACAGGGCAAAGAATGTATTGAAGCTGGAGTCAAGAGTCACCATACATAGACATCTTCAGACAATGAGCTACTGTAGAACCATTGCTTTCCTAGTATCAAGCTTAAGCTCCCCTAATCTGGAAGAAGAGTGAAGTGCAATGTGAAACTTCCATAGTCAGTGATGATTTGGGCTGTCATGTCCTTTTATAGTGTACCAACACTATACTGTGTCCAAAGTTAAAACTTTGGTCAACCAGGAGATTTAGAGCACTTGATGCTTCTGCCCGCTGACCTACTTGATAGAAATGCTGATTTCCATTTCCAGCAGGACTTAGCACCTGTCCACAATGCCAAAACTACCACTAAGTTTGCTAAGCATGAGATTACTGTGCTCGATTGGCCAGTCAACTTGCCTGACCTGAAGCCCACGGAGAACCTATGGGGTATTATCAAACGTAAGATGTGCTTCAGACCGCTACAGAAGCAACCTGGTTCTGTATTCATAGAGCTTCCAAGAATCCTCTCAGATTGCTCCTAACCTAGCTTTAAAACTAAGAGCCATAGCTTAAGAGCGATCTCAGAGCACCTTTGGGCAGAGAAAAGACAAAAACTCTTATCCCAGTGAGGAGGCAGGGCTGATCCAGTTATCCAGTGTATGATGCATTGTTCTGAAGACTGTGACTGCTTGTCCAAAATAAAAAGATCAAATTATAATAATAATGATGGTAATAATAAGTTCTAATGATGTGCAGCTCGATGTGGGAGAGAAAATATTGCAGGTAGCAGGCAGGCGGGTCTATGATTGACACAAAGTACATTCAGAGTCAGCATAATTTTATTTCTGTCTTTATCACTTTTTCCTTCATCACACACACGTGCAGGCAGATTTATTATTAGAGACGCATGTTTTCCCCTAAGCATGGTAGAGTAGCCACAGTCCCAAAGAGTCTCCATTTGTGTTCCATCTGTAGACTGTTGAATTTCTAAAGTCTTTAAAATCACTTCATAACCATTTCCATCTTTATGTACAACAATTCTTGATAATAAATCCACTGAAAGCTTTTTTTGGCAAGGCATAGCTCACAGAAGTATATTCTTCTTGAATGGAGCAAATAAAAAGTGTTTAGTGTTTAGGGGGTTTTTATTAGTCAAAGTAGCCAAAGTAGCTCACGTCCACACCTCCAAATTCTTAGCAAGACTCCAGGTAGACTAACACCTGACTCCAATTAGCTTTTTTGAGATCATTAACTCCTTTCCACTAGCACTATGATTTCTTTATGGTTCTCAGTAAAGACATGAAATATCAGAATTATTTTGTTATTATTATTTTAGGCACATTATATTTGTCAATACTCTTGACTTGGATGAACATTTTATGACAAAATAAAGAAGAAAAACTTGAAATTTCAAAAGGTTCATCAATTTTTCTTGCTACTATAGTTTAACCTTCTACCTATGTTCGTATTGAAAGCACTAGCAGTATTATACACCATCCTTTGTCCATATTTTGTTGCATAAAGTGGTGTACCTGCACTAGCTGGTATAGTCAGGAAGGCTCTTAATGAGTGGTAGCTGTGCACTGAGACCTTTTGTGGGAAAACACTGGTGGAAGTTGAAGCTGGTTGAAAAGCTGCTTCGTTAACCATCAACCAATCACAAACCTGTAAAAGAACACATGATTAAACCTGAAAGAATTATATTTGATCCAAAATTGCTGGCATGGTTACTATTGAACTGAAACACAAATGTGTTTTTTGCCTTTTGTCTGTAGTTACTTTATGTAGATACAGTGGAACCTCGGATTACGAGCATAATTCATTCCGGAAGTGGGCTCGTATTCCAAAACACTATTAAACCAAATCAAATTGTCCCATAAGAAATAATGGAAACTCAAATTATTCGTTCTACAGCCCAAAAAAAAGAAATATATAAAAATAATTAACACAAAATATTAAGTGAAAATAAAACAAATTAACCTGCACTTTACTTAAAAAAAAAAAGTAAAAATAAATCGCGACATTCCGTTTGTGCGCGCAGGCACTGTGTGTGGGTGTATGTGTGAATCTAAAGTAAGTTCCCCTGTTCCCCTTCTTGTCTTACACAGTTACCCTTTCTCCACTCTTTTCACACACACGCGCACACACAACGGAAACACGGTGCCCAATGACGCGCGTGCACACAGACACAGAGCAGGCTGGGCCTTGAGCAGAGAGAGAACATGAATCTTTAACCTCTCTAATGAGACTTGCTTTTGCTTTACACACACGCATACAGACACAAAATAAAATATGTTTTACGCACATACACGTGGTCACAGTGTTATAGTAAACAGTACATGCGTACACGGACGTTGATTATACCAGTAAGAGACGTGCACTTAGACCCAGCAGGAGAGACGATTACCCACAATTCCGCAGCGCAAGAAAGAGAAAAAATGCTCAGTTGTGATCACGTGACGCTGTGATCACAAGAAGTGCACGCATGATACATGATACTCGGTACTCATAAACCAAGACTTGCTCGGTTTTCAACGCAAAATCTTTGCTCGTCTTGTGGAACACTCGCAAACCGCGTTACTCGCAATCCGAGGTTTCACTGTATAGTACAAAGCAAGAAAATAAACCTTGTTTACCTACCTTTTCCCAAATTTTTGTGCCTGGACAAAGTGACTCCTCAGCCCGGAAATGTGATAGAAAACCAAATACTTCATCCAGAGACAACTCTGACTAAAAATAAAGGGAAAAAAAAAAAAAAACTAATTTCAGACCCCTACAATGTCTACTTACTAGTAATTAACAATAACTTAAAATAACACATACAATAGTCATAGAAAAATAAACCAAATTTCAAATAAACTTATAATCAATAAATTTTAAAGTTTTCTAAAATAAAATCTGGAGACAAATTAGGCCATTTAAAAATTCATACCACATTAGACAAGCGGAGAACAGTCTCAAGCAGAAAGCATTGTACAGCGCCTCTTAGAAGAACGTGGTGAGTTACCATAGTGCAGCCAAGTACCTCTCTGAAATTTAAAATAAAGATTTGTCAGTAACTTCATTTTCTTTACTATACAGATTTGTGCAACTTTTTATTATTTTATAGTTTGGCATGTGAGTAAAAGTCTACTTCACAAATGGCTGCTTCTGCTGTTGTATAAGGAGGAACAAAACTTAAGCAGGTCCAATTTGTTTTTCCATTTCTTAGGCAAGTTGCTCGTTTTACCGCATCATAGGCAAAGAGGCACTAGACCTAATGGTAGGCACTTTTACAGCCACAGTTGTGCTGCTAATTATATTTTTTGCAGTGCTTTTTTATAATAGTACAGGTACTATATGGTGATCATTCATGTCAACGAGACCCCGCTATGCTTACACAAAGGATGCATCTCCTCCATCCTTCAATCTGATTCGCTTCCGACAAGAAAAACAAACAAACCTGTGAACAGCTTTGAGATGAACGTGATACAGATCGCCATTCAACAAACATGCTTATTTTATATCTAATTCTAATATCAATAATACTGACATCCCACACATTGCCAGTAGCTCCCTGATGCCTGCAAATCATATATAATATCCCAGAAATCATTTAATGTTTTTTTAGAGGGACTGAGAGAGTCTGGCTGCAGCACAGGGAGCCTGTCCCAGGAGACGAGAGCCCCCGCAGTCCCACACCTCAACTAAAGAGAAGAAAAGTCTCACTCTTGTGTGTACATGTGCGCCAACCATCACTGTAGAGTGCTTGGCCTGCAAAAGCAGTACAGAGAGTCTTCGACTTTCGACTTTGAGAGGATGCGACTTTCGGTTGGCATCAAAACTCTGACCTCTACTAGTAACACTGTCAAACATTTAAAGGACGATTATGAGGAACTCCTGAACCCAAAGGACATGACATGCTGAGGTAGGACAGTTAGCAACAGGCGAGTCCAACCCCACCTCTGGGACTAAAGTCACTGAGGTAGTTAAATGGCCCCAGGAGTGGATGAGATCTACTCAGAAATTCTGAAGGCTCTCAATGTTGTTGGAATGATGTGGTTGACACGGGTGTAAAATATTGCAAGGACCTCGTGTACAGTGACGTTGGACTGGCAAACTGGGGTGGTGGTCCCCATTTTTTTTAAAAAGGAACTGGGACATCACGTCCCTCAGCCTCCCTTGTAAATGCTGTGCCAGGGTACTGGAAAGGATGGAAACCAGCTTTTTAGTCTCTCACTGATGATCGAACGGGCCCGGGAGTTTGACATGCCAGTCTACATGTGGTTTGTGGACTTGAAGAAAGCTTATGACCAGGTTCTCTGAGAGATACTGTGGGGAGTGCTTCAGGAGTGTTTGGGTTGGAGGATGACATCGGAGTAGATTGGAGAAGATCCACTGCTCCTCTGCATTAAGAGGAGCCTGTTGTGGCTGTTCAGACATCTAGTAAGGAGACCACCTGGCTGCCTCCTGCTGGAAGTGTACCAGGCATGGGCAGCTTGATGGATTATGTACTGCCCGGTCAAAAAACAAACAAACAAAAAAAAACAATAATTTCGTTGGACCGCCTTTTAAGTTGACTATGGCCATGGCATTGTTTTGATAAACTTATGCAATGTCACAACATTTATTTTCGTCCACAGTCGTGTTAATTTCTCTTCAAAATCTTGTACTGATGATGAGAGTGTTGGGTTACTGCGTAAAGTCTTCTCCAGCACATACCAAAAATTCTCATTGAGGTTATAGTCTGATCACTGTGCTGGCCTACCCATGTGTGGAAATTATGTCTCATGATTCATGAACCACTCATTTGTGGTGATGCTGATTTTGGTATTAATATAGTATTTAAAACCAATGAATAGTTGTGATAAATACATCATGATGTAAATATTGCTAAAAAAAAATTATGATAAACCTTTTGGCCATAATCTTGCGATCCTACTTTTAGGTCGGTAACCCGAAAAAAAGTGAGTACCTTCTGCTCCTGTCCTCCATGTCTCCTATTTTTAAGCTCCATTGCCCGAAAAACTTGTCTTTGGCTAGCCAGTGTACTTGAATCGTTCTAAACTGTGCGTTATAGTTTATCAGTGTCAGATCTGATGGCACAAACACTAGATGTTTAGCCTGCATGGATGCTTGCTTCTCATCTTTCCTCACCTGTTGAATCTTGGCAAGGTGTGGTCGAGGTAGCTCTGCTGATTTTTCAGCAATGACAAATTTTGTTTTTGTAGACATTGAGTATCTTTAACCAAGACAAACTGAGCCTATCAGGACACAAAAAAAAAAAAAACATTTGACACGGGTGGGCTAGGCACTGAAAATCGAAGCCGTCACTGGTACAGCTGATTACATGACTCTCGGTGCTGCCAATTATTACATTCGGACAATCAAACTGTTTACACCAATTTTTGGAGACTTCCAGACTGTTTAAAGAGACAGTCAACTTCGAGTATGTAAACATTTGACCCCCTGGATTTCTGATACAATGAATTATAGCTTACTAAATGATTATTATTATTCTTATATAATTGCTCCTGTTGCAGAAATTCACTTTTCAATTTTAATGCCTGGATGATTCTTTTCCTCCTTATACTCTTCACACTCTAAAATGTAGAATTTTAATTCTAAGTGTTACACACTTAGTCACAAGTTTCTCAGTGGCACCGTTCCTTGTAGTTGATTTATAGCAGTTGCTCAGAGTAAATAAGGCCATGAAATTCTAAATCTATATATACCTAAGTATATGGAGCCCATCTGTTTTCAGAAGAGGGGAGGGTGACAAGCAGGACAGAGTTTGAGAAAGGAATAGCAGGGGAACCGAACACCACCGTCGAGAGTTCAAACGTTCGAGAATCTGCAGCAACACTGATCCTAAGTAAAGATCATAAAAGAACATGAAAATGTACATAAAACTAGATGAATGTCAACAATTCCAGGGGCTGCTCAGCCAAATAGAGATTATATGTTTACAGAGACTATTCTTCATGAAATAGTTAATATTTAAGAACAAAAGATGGTCTGATACCTTGAGTGTCCTCAGGCAAACTGCTGAAGAACATCACCATGAAATTCTGCAGTTTCAGACCTACTTCTGGACATTCGCCAACGTTTTTTTCAGCAGTCCTTTATGAACACAAGATGCAATCTTAGTACAGGCAATGTTAAGGACTCTTCTTAGCATTTAAGCTCGTATTTATCGTAGAAAGTAATAGTTTAAATGAATAAAATTATATCAAAATGATATCAGATTTCAAATTGCTGCAATTACCCACAGTCGTTTTATCTTAGAGGCTACTTACTGTAAAACCCCAAAACTCAGTTTACATGTAAAAAATATAAGACATACCTGTGGTACAGCGAGGTCTCAGCTAGGACATCCACTAAGGGACCTACAACAAACTGGGTGCACAAACACACATTCTACTTTTTTTGCAAGTTAACCCAAGTTAGAAAATATCATATCGTAATAAATGGCATTAGGGACATTTAACAGCACAACATCTATACTACTCAAAAATACAATATTTGCTAATACATAACTCTTTAGTGGCAAAAACCCTCATGTACACATGTGATCAACTGGTGAGGCTCTGAAGGACTACACTGTGCTCCAAGTTGCAAAAGATGCAACGCAAGATCCATTACAAAGGAAAAGAGAATACTATAAGCCTTTATTTCCACCATTCATAATTCTAGTACAAAACATTTCTACATGCAAGCATGAAGACTGCATACTCTCCATCTGTTCTCTCCCAACTAGGAAGTTTGACCACAACCTGCTTTTACAGACTCCAACATACTGTTGTACTAACGCTGTGACAAGGAAGACCATAAAAAATGGTCCCAAGTGGCAAAGGAAACTCGGCAGAGGTAGTGTAAACCAGCTGGTGAAGAAGTTAACAGGCTAGACTGCATAACAATCATTTTCCTGGGAATCAAACCCAGGTCTTCCGAACCACACACAGATCAGATGTCAAAAGCATCACTAAAAGCCCACCACGAAGGAAAAAAAAATGTTTGCCCTATTAGCTTTTGTGAGCATGAATTTGGGAATATGCTTTAACATGGGAGCCTTGGATCATGTTAAGAATAATATTATATACTTAAGTAGACAATGCATTTATCCTCTCAATTTACAAATGTATCTCCGACACCATAACTAAAAAAATTACGTAAATGTAACACTGCATAGTAAACTAATCTGCATTAAGTTGCCAACCACTACAATGTAATAATTAACCTGGGAGAAAGCAAAAGCAAACGAAGGGTCCCTAGGCATCTGAAGCCCCAACAGATGCATGACACCTTCCTTTATTACAGCCTTGTTCTCACTGTGGAACATGCGCTGATAGACACACAGTAACCAGGAGGGATGGATCAGGTCACAACCTACAAAGAGAGGAGATTTGAATAAGAAGGTCAACTGCTAAAAACTTGCAGACTGATTCAATGTGACGAAAGTAAACGTGACTTACCTTGAGTACCTGCTGAAGTCGTTTGGACAAGCGTGTCAATTCGGCTCAGAACAGGTCGAATCACATGGATCTAAATATTAAACACAAACATTTCAGAAGGAAAAGATCACCACAAAGACTCATTTTATACTATATTCATAAAATATTTCTCCACGGTGTGCCACATTACAGGTTCATGATACAAAAGCTATGAAGTAAAAATACGTAGAATTAAAAACACCAAACTGCCACACAAATGCACACTTTTTTCCGCTCAGTCTTTTTACCGGAGGCCATTTAGAATAGATTATGGAGATCAATTGTTAAAGATGGTCAGAGAAATTTTAGCATTTCAACTATATGTAATTTCAACAATACGTAATACATTTCTTAACTTCTTTACTTATATTTCCAGTTTAAAAACAAGCCAAAAGTACAGAATTTTTTTTCCCACCATGCTTTATGGAAAGAAACTGTTGCTGGTGGCCACAAATACATTGCTACATTTTGCCAGATGAAAGGAGTAAGGAGTTTGTTAGAAGGGTGTAAGCGTGGTGTAGAATTACAAATTTATAAAATGTTTAATCTAGCTTCCAACGTAATAGTATATAAACTGAAAGAGTTATGTACATTGGGTT